>VZRU01001707.1:197628-229075 GCA_013398155.1 Pedionomus torquatus
ACCATTCTCAGAGCCCCAGGTTTTGCCTTTCGCGACTTGGGCAGTGCAATGATGACTGAGGCAAAGAAGTCATTCAGTACCTCAGCCTTGTCCGTATCCTGGGTGGCCAGGTCTCCCGTTACCTTCTGGAAGGGCCCACACCCTCCGTAGTCTTGCCTTTTTCCCTGACATATCTATAGAAGGTTTTCTTATTGTCTTTGATATCCTTGGCCAGATTTAGTTCTTTCTAGTCTTTTACAGGCCTGATGTGGTTCCTGGCTGCTCAGACAGTTTCTCTATACTCCTCCCAGTCCACCTGTCCTTGCTTCCACCCTCTGTATGCCTCCTTCTTGATTTTGAGCCTATCTAATACTTCCTTATTCATCCACACTGGCCTTCTAGCTATTTTGCCTGACTTCTTCTTTTTTGGGATGCACCTCTCCTGAACTTGGAGGAGGTGATCCTTAAACACTAGCCAGCTTTCTTGGGCCCCTCTCCCCTCCAGCTGTTTTTCCCACACTACCCTGCCAATCAGATCTCTCAGGAGTCCAAAGTCTGCTCTCCTGAAGTCAAGGGTAGTGAGCTTGCTGCACACCCTCCTCAGTGCCCTAAGAATATTGAATTCTATCATTTCAAGATCACTAAATGAATGTTTATGTTAAGTTATGGCATGCTTAAAAATCCTTGTCTCTGGGGCCACCTGAATTGATCTTATGGGAACAGAGGGGAATCTTCTGAGTTTGTAGAACCATTCTATAACTGTTATGGTGGAATTTCTGGCACCATAGTGGGAATAAACAGCTAGTGGCTGTTTTTCTTTTGGGAGCTGATAATCATCTCAAGTCTGATAATTTCTGTTTCCTTAAAATGCCTTAAGTAAAGAAAGCTCAAGTCTGGCAACTATTTTTCTCAGTAAAAAACTTTAAAAAAAAAATACCAGTCAAAAATATTGAGATTAATTTGATGACAAAACCTATGATCTTTCTATATCTCTCCTTTACTATTAACTTAAAATATAAACATGTCCTAGGAGGCCACGTAACTATGTTTCCTATTAATCCATTTCTATTTCCTGGAGTGAATTTCCGTTTCCTCTGTGTAAAAGTAAAGGGAGATTTATGATAATAAAGCATTTATTTTTAAAAATGCTAAGCAAGATTTATCTGAGTTCCCTTGAGAGCTACATCTCCAACTGGTTGAAGCAGAAAAGTCACATTTGAATATATTAAGTTTGACTTTTAAGAATGTGAGTAGTTCTGCATTCACTTGCATCTGTGTAATTGATTGTTCTGCTGTGTTAAGAGAAGGCACATGATCCTGCTTTCTACACTTGAACTTGAGTTTAGTATCAGGCTAGCTTAAAGCTAACTTCAGAGAACAAAAATAGCTTTTGATTAGATCCTGTGATGCTTCAAAGTTTACATGGCTTCCATAGCAGCTTAATTAGTTTCCTTATCTGTGGTTAGTGTGTGAATCTATTACACAAATCTGAATCAGATCTGACCTAAAAGTTAGCATATCTAGGACTTGCTTAGGCCTACACCATAAAAGAAGATTTGTAATACTGTTAGCACTGAATTAACAGAAATGAGATGAAATAAAATGGAGCAGATCAGATAATCACCAATTTAGGAAATATTAGAAAAAAAGACCTGTTGTAAACTGGGAGATGGTCAGGTAGAAATGACAAGGAACAGAAATATTTTAGAAGTACTAAAATAAAATGTGTTTTTACAATCTATCACATGTGGATGTTGCTAGGAGAGATCAGAAATGCTAAGGTTGTTGTACAGGACTCTGTGAGCTATTCTGGAACTAAACATGTGAATAAAAAGAAAATTTAAAAATAGTAAAATTTACCATCATAAACTAAGATACTGTAATACAAAATCTGGTTAATTTAGCTTAGCAAAATCTATACCAAAAGGAAATGTCCTTGCTTTCTATAAGTACAGCACAGAGAAAAAAAAAAAAGACCTACCTACCATGTAGGTAGGCATAGAACTTTGGAAACTCTGACACTGTTGATTCTTAGATCTTGACCAACATGACCTGTTTTAAACAATTATCATGGGCTGTTGCAGCAAAAAATAAAAAGACACAGAAAATTGCTCAGAACTAGACATCTTGCTATCACTTGGCCAAAGCTATCACTTGGCCAAACTGGACATCCATAAATCCATGGGCCCTGAAGGGATGCACCCATAAATACTGAGAGAACTGACAGATCTTATTGCTGAGCCATTCACACGCTTTGAAAAGTCATGGAGAACAGGAGAGGTGCTGGAGGACTGGAGGAAAGCAAATGTCACTCCAGTCTACAAAAAGGGAAAGAAGGAAGACTTGGTGAACTACAGGCTGATTAGTCTCACCTCTGTCCCTGGGGAGGTAATAGAGTGACTTGTTCTGGATGTCATCTCTAAGCATCTTCAAGAACAGGAAATTGTTTGAAGTGGTCTACATGGATTTACCAAGAGTAAATCATGCTTGACCAATCTGATAGCCTTCTATGATATTATAATTGGATGTCTGGATGAGGGGAGAGCAGCAGATGTCATGTCCTTTGACTTCAGCAATGCTTTTGACACTTTCTCCTGTAACATCATAATGAGAAAATTAAAGAAGTGTGGGCTAGATGAGGGGACAGAGGTGAACTGAGAGCTGTCTGTGTGACAGGACTCATAAGGTTATAATTAATGCAGCAGGGTCAGGTTGGAGGTCTGTAACCAGTGGTGTTCCAGAAGGGTCAATACTTGGCCCAGTATTGTTCAACATATTCATCAATGACCCGAACGAGGGGACAGAGTGTATCTTCAGCAAGTTCACTGATAACATCAAACTGGGAGGACTGGCTGACACTCCTGAAGGCTGTGAAACCATCTAGTTGACCTGGACAGGCTGGAGAGCTGGGCAGAGAAGAATGTAATGAGATTCAACAAGAACAAATGTAGGGTCCTACACCTGGGGAGAAAGAATTCCAGGCACCGATATAGGTTACAGGCGGGCCTGCTAGAAAGCACTTCTGAGGAGAAGGACCTGGGGGTCCTGGTAAACAGCAAACTAACCCTAAACCAGCAATATGCCCTTGTCGTCAAGAGGGCCAATGGAATCCTGGGCTGCATAGGGAAGGGTGTGGCCAGTGGGTCGAGGGGGGTCATTCTCCCTCTCTACTCTGCCCTGGTGAGGCCACAACTGGAATACTGCATCCAGTTCTGGGCTCCCCAGTTCAAAAGAGACAGCGAACTACTGGAGACAGTCCAGCATAGGGCAACAAAGATGATGAAGGGATTGGAGCATCTTCCTTATGAGGAAAGGCTGAGAGAGCTGGGATTCTTTAGCTTGGAGAAGAGGAAGCTGAGGGGAGACTTTATTAATGCTTAGAAGTATCTGAAGGGTGGGTTGAAGGAGGATGGAGCCAGACTCTTCTCAGTGGTTCCCAGTGACAGAACAAGGGGCAAAGGGCACAAGCTGGAACACAGGAAATTCCATTCAAACATGAGGAGAAATTTCTTTAGGGTGAGAGTGACAGAGCACTGGAACAGGCTGTCCAGGGAGGTTGTGGAGTTCTCTCCTCTGGAGACCTTCAAGCCCCTCCTAGATGATGCAGTCTTGAATAATGTGCTCTAAGCAATCCTGATTTATCAGGGGAGTTGGACTAGATGATCACTAGAGGTCCCTTCCTTCCAACTCTGACAATTCCATGATACCGTGAAATGAATAAACAATAAACATTTGATTTTTGTCCATTCAAAAATATCAAAAATTTTAGAAAATAAATTTACAAATATTATTTTTATTAAATATTTGAAAAGATCAGCACAATTCAGTTCATTTTCCCTGTGATTTTGTATTTACTCTTTTTGTGTCTGTGAAAGGTTACTTGTGATTTTGAGAGTCTTTAGATAGTCTGTTATTCCAAAGAATTCTACAGAATGTCATTCATGAGATTTCACGTAGGTCTGAGTTTGTGTAGATGGCTGGAATAAGCAAGGGCCAGAAGCTAACTGAATTCCTTTGAATAGGCTGTGCTGTAGCAAAATTTAAAGATTTCAAGGTGTCCCATTTTCATTCAGTCTTTGTAAAGATTTCTAAATTTTAGGGATATTTTGTGGTAATGGGAGATATCCAAACTGACTTTTTAACAACAATGTTCTCTGCTCAAGATCAAAGTCCACTAGGGTTACAGAAGCATAGCCAACAAGATCCGAAGAGCTTCTCTTCTATCTTGCCATATGAAGATGAAAAGTAAAGGGATAGTTTTTATTTCTACAATATTTAATGGCAAATTAATTTCTGTCCACTGATCTGGATTGATTAAGATTGAAGAAAATGGCAGTCCTGCCTGTAGTGTTTCTGACTCTCTTTAGGTCCACTGTGGACAGATATGATAGGCAGTAAAAATTTCCCTTGATGGCTTCAGGACAGAATCCCCTGTTTGTTAAGCATCCTCCACAAAATGATAGAAATGACAATCCTTTAAGAAGAACAAAGTGGAATTTCCACTTTCACCATTTAAGATTTGTTGGTATCATCAATCTTCTTAGAATTGGAAATTAGAAATAAAAATTAATTTGCAAAATTATTTGCTACAATTTATGCTTTGCATAATTTGCTTTAACTTAGTCATGCAATAATTCTTGAAACATTTCACTTGAAAGTAAATTCCAGTTTTATAATATAGTTTGAGTATAAATTTCCTGGCATGCAGTTCACTGTCTCTTTTGCTTCATAGTATCACTTTAGCTTTATTCAAAACTTACTGCCAACCATCTAGTTCATATATATTGAGTCATCTGTTTCAATGGAAGTTTTAACTTTGATGGATTTTTGTAAGACCATTACAAGCTTCCGTTAAGCAACCAAATTATATGTCAAGCCAGCAGACTCTTTAGAACAGCTGTCAACTTGTATTCACTATATAGAAAACACAAACAAAAAATTAAGATGGATGACGGAAGAGTTATAGCCCAGTGTTTGTAATGAAGAAGTAACATGTGAGATTAAAATATTTAGCAGTTTTCCTGTCTGGCACTGAAGTTGCCAAGCAAGGTGAGTTTAATGGAAAACATAGTACTTGGAACACAGCTTTTCTGGTTTATGCCAATTGCATGGTTTCAGTCTGTCTCTAGCAGAAAATGATAGATGTGCTGGTACTGTCCACTAGAAAATATGTTAAACAAAGAAATAGCCCCTTCCTTTCTCCTCAAAGTACTCTTTCAGGGGAAAAAAATATAATAAAATTATAAAAAAATGCAATATTAACTGCTTCTTCCTACATTAATAGTAAAAACTTCTACATGTCAGAAATGAAAATGGCTCTCTTTGATCACTAAGCTATTTTGATTATGAAACAGCAATGTTGAAGAATATTCTGCTGGGAGGAAATAACAAGGTTTTCTATGATCAAAAGACTGTTAGAAGTTGGTATTCACTGCCACAGAATATGGCTGCTGATCAAGCACAATTTTGCTATGCATACCATCTTATATTGGATCAGCATTAGGAAAAATTTCCTTTTACCTTTTCTTTTCTCTTGGGGAACCATTTCCTGATGCCCATGTTGGCCTAGAAATAATATCTGAATTAATATTTTAAGACGATATTATAAAGCAAGTGCATGTTTTAAAACAATGAGTGAAAGTAAAAGGAAATGTTTCTCTTGTGCCTTATTTTCTTTATTTATTTGGAGTCTGCTACACTTAGCAGCAGGAAGAGAAGACAAAGAATCTAAAGTAGAAAAGGGAAACCAAGCAATAGCCAAGCAGTGGAAAGTAGAGACAATATGCTTCCATGACAACAAAAGGTGTCCTTTTTCTAAGTCAGAGAGTGGAAATGCCAGACTTAGTGTTTTCTGTAGAGTGTAAAAGGACATTTATAATTTCCTTTAGCCTCCCTCTTTCTCCTTTTCTTACAGAGACACTTCTTGGACACTGCACTTGTTCAGAGGAGTTGTAAATTGACTCCTAATGGGCACATCTCTTTCAGACCATAGTGTGTCATTTGTATATTACTTTCTTTACTATAAAACAATTCTCTCAGCAGAAAAAACATGCATTATTAATGACTAGTCAATATTTAATATTTCTCTATTCTTATAAAATATGAAATTATTTTAATAAAATATTAATTGAGAGTCAACATGCTGGAACTGTACATTATTTAATTACATTTAAAACTAAACAGTTTAAGTCAAGAATACATCTCAATAAGTCTCAAGCCCAGGATCAGTTTAAGTGAAAATACGGTAGAGTGCACACATGTTGCAGCATCTGGGAGGGGCAACATGAAGTGTTTAAAGTGTTAGTACAGAGAGCTTCATTTTAATGACAAAATAGAAAAGGTAGATTATGAATATATGTACATCTTCAGGAAAAACTGTTTGACATACCAAGACTTCATATTTGCTCTATTTGCTCTTCTAGATATCCACTAACCCATTTAATAAGAGAAGATGCATTAATGTTGAAAAAACAGGATATACACATCATTATCAACTTCACAAGACCTCTTTGAATGAAATACCATGTGTGTTCATTTGAACATAGCAATTTTAACTTTCTCGGCCCCATCATTTACATCACAGCCCATCTGTACCCACTTTGTTTTGGTAGGCATTTATCTTTAAACTCTAACAGATTACACATGTAATGTTATGTTATGATATTTATGTTGAAATGTTAAGGCAGAAGAGTCTTGTTCAGGACAACAGTCTTATTTTACCAAGATATTCAAATGTAAAATAGATATAAACAGAACTGATGATGACCTTTAGCTTAAAAAATATATATTGCCTCTTTAACAGAATATACATGTTTATTAAACTTTATCCATTCCATAGATTTGGATATTTGCATAGCTACTGTATGTTTTATTTATTATTAATGAGTAAGTGCCCTTAAAATTCCATGAAGCATTGAAACATATGGAAAAAAATAATCTTCCAGTATCTTTACTTTTTTCGATATGCTTTGAGACTAAAAGGAAGGAAAACTGTATTTGTTTCAAACCCAAATAAGGAATCATAGAATGGTTAGAGTTGAAAGGGACCTCGAAGATCATCGAGTTCCAGCCCCGCTGCCATGGGCAGGGACACACTACAGCAGGTTGCTCAAAGCCCCATCAAGCCTGGCCTTAAATACTTCCAGGGATGGGACATCCACAGCTTCTCTGGGCAACCTGTTCCAATGCAGGAATACAGGATTACCCTTTGGAACATCTTGACATGCAACCCATATGAATTATGGAAAAGCTTCCCTGCAAAATCTTCATTCCCCCTTCTCTTTCTTGCTCTTCCTTGCATTGATGGAAGTTGTATGCATCTCTACAGACTCAACTGAAACACCTAGAACCATAGAATTCTAGAACATCACAGATTGGCTGTCACCTCAAGAGATCAAATGGTCCAATCTTTCATGGGAAAGAGAGCCTAGATGAGATTATCTATTCTAGTACCCTGTCCAATCACATCTGGAAAACCTCCAGTGATAGAGACCCTACCCATGTCCATGGGCAGTTTGTTCCAGTGAATTACTATCCTCACTGTAAGAAATTTTTCACTGAGATGAAAAAAAATGTGGTTGATTCCACAAGCCTGCTGGCCTTTAACAGGTACTTGGACAATGTCCTTTAGAAAATACTTCAACTTTTGGTCAGTCAGGCATTTGGACTAGATGATCATTTAGGTCACTTCAAACTCCTATTCTATTCTATTCTATTCTATTCTATTCTATTCTATTCTATTCTATTCTATTCTATTCTATTCTATTCTATTCTATTCTACTCTTTATGAAAGCTATGATAGTTAAACCTACGGACTGCTACATAGAAGTCTTACAATTCATGAAGAAGAAAGAAATACAGGAATGAGCTGAGCTGATCAGTAACAACTTCATGTAGAATTTTGTTCCTCAGGTGCATGCCCTTGTATCAGGACAGTCTTTGCAGACCAGTTTGGAAGGTTTTGGCCTCATATCTGAAAATGCTGGATGCTGAGATTCTACAACAACAACAATGAAATGTTAAGATGTGATTGTAGAATGTGACTCCTTAGGGGAAATTCTGCATTATGCCCTGCCTTTCGGCAGCTCACCAGCTCACCAGCCTCACCAGCTGCTTAACAACTTACACGGCATTATGGATGTTAAGGTTTGCTTTGCAATCAAAGCTGTTGCCACGTAAACTATAGGGTTCCTTGATCCCTATATTTTCTTACCTTCTCTTTTGAGGTGTTCAAATAATTAGAAAAACAAAATACGGTGAAAATTCTTCTAGGTTTTAACATCATATCCACCATGCAAATTTCAACTTCTGGGGAGCAAAGAATTAAATCTTTTCTGTATTGTACTAATCCTCACATCTTTTATGGCAAGATAGAGATCTAAAATCCTTAAAGAGATAAAATACCAGATCATTAGTTCTAGCCATGAGTGCCTCAACTTAACTTACCACAATACAGAGTGAAGGCAACTAGGTAGAAGTGAAGAGAGCTCAGTACCAGCATATCTCAAAATAAGGTAAATAGGTAGTTTCTAGTTGACAGAGAACAGTAAAGCTGTACAGAGCAGTTACCTAAAGTGCCTCAGTGATTAGTGACAGTGGAGTTGTTTTGTCTGTCAACCAGCACTGCATCAGTTTAATTAATGAGAATCATAAAAGCTCTGTGGGAAGGTGAGTGTGTTCTAGAAAGGGGTAGCAGGTAAACACCAGCAGATCTCTTCAATCTCCAGGTAGAATAAAATGGAAAAAAAAAAAAAAGTAGCAAAATTTAATGCACTATTGTAAAAGTAGGATAGCATGGGAAATGTTGTTCACCTTTAAAATGTAAGACTTGTGTCTGTATTTGGACTACATTAACAATCAGACTGAGGCATGTGCTATTTCCCCAACCAACACTGTTTACAATGAGATAGAGGGATCTGGTGTGCTTAATAGCTACATCCAAAGTTCCCCTTGTGCACCAACAAAAGAAATTCTGAAAGAAAAAAGTCTATCATTGAATGTGAAACCAAAAGAGAACTTTATAATCCCATAAACACAGCATGTGGAAGGTTTACATGCTTATTTTGTTGGTACTAATGGAAACTATCTGTGCTAATATGCTCTGTACGAAAAAATGAAGAGACTTCCTGTGAACGTTTGTTGTTAAAAAAGGTTTGACATCTTACTAAGAAAAAGCAATTACTCCTCCTGTTCCACATAACTTGGCTGATCTCTTGGCCTGGGATAAATGCCACAAGTGTTTTTGTTCATACCTTTCTACACAAATTAGAGGAATTTAATTTCTACAGGTTGCTTCTACAGTATCTGACCTCAAAATCAGGCAGAAAATGAAGCAAGATTAAATACATTAATATTTCCATTGTACTTACAGCCCTTCGTGAGAAAGAATGTTTAAAATGTACTGTGCAGCTATCAAGTAACTGTAGAAAATAAATGCTTCTCAGCTAAAGACACACATGCAAAAATACAGTTCAATTATTAGAAGCTGCAGCTATCAGTGTGCATTTTTGCAAGAAATTCATAGATTTTTGAAACAGGCTGGTATTCTTAGATTATGTGGTACAATATTTCGCCTATTCCAGGCTGTTTCATTCTTTGTATTGACTACTTTTGGCAAGACCCACAGCCTCTTTTGACATGCATATATAATCTAAACATAGAATAGTATGAATTGGAAGGGATCTTTAATGGTCATCTAGCCCAGGCTCCCCTGAAATGAGCAGAAACATCTTCAACAAGATCACATTGCTCAGAGTCCCATTCAACCTGAACTTGAATGTTTTCAGGGATGGGGTTTCTACCACCTCTCTGGGCAACCTGTGCCAGTGTTTCTCCACAGATGAAACATATGCATCAAGACAGTAACAGATTCATCACTAGTCTTTCAAAAGGATAGCCCCCAGTAGAAGTGATGTATTTGATTTCCAGTTTGAATCAGGCCAGCTTTACTACCCACCTATTTCTCCTTGATATGCCTTTCTCTGTGCAATTCAGGACCATGTATTTTCTCTCTGTGAAGACACTGAGTTATTGTAACCCAGTCACCTTCTACGAAAGTTTCTACAAAGACAAACAGATAGAATGCTCTGAACTCTTTTGCAGCTTTTCCTACATATCTTGTACTCTTTTGTGGCATTTCATTTATCCCTTTCAATACTTCTAATATTTTAATGTCTTTTCACAAAGGTGACAAGAAGCGTGCAGTGTTTCAGGATTCTGGTGACATATCCAGGGGAAAAAAGACATTTCTCGCATCTTGTGTGCTATTTCTATACAACTGCTGTTTGAACAGCCAAGAATCATGCTAATTGTGTCCCTTGGCATAGTTATTATATATTATTGTGTATGTTTTATTATGACTTGTCACACTTTTATGGCCCCTCTTTACAAGTGAAGGTTTCTCTATCTGTGAGAATGGTCTATATATTTTGTTCACAGACATAGGATCCAGAATTCTTTTTATTTGAACTGGCGCAGTGCTCCTAGACTCATATCTCCTCATCATTTATCATTCATTCAGTCTTTTCATCTGTACATTTTACTGGCAGTGATTTTAAGTTTACTTCTGGTTCATTGATTAAACATTGAACAATGTTGGAAGTTACCATGCCTTTGGGATGTCAGTAGAAATTCACATTAGATGTATTTCAACTATCATCATATTCCTGAGATGTTGTCTAGTTTGTATTTCATTTAATGTTTACATTACTGAATTTAAATACTGCTATTCTTTATTCCAAATAACATATAGTACTTTGTCACAAATACCTCACAGGATGCTGTTTCATCAGTGCAGTCATAATTATCAAATATATTTATAATTTGAAATAAGAGAACAATACATATTTTCTGCAAAACTATGATGATTGTTTGGCCCTAACTATAATTTCCTCCTTTAATTCTTTACTAATAAAATCTCCTAGCATTTTTTTCAATATTTTGGCTGGGACTCAAACCAAGCTACCTGGACTTGAATAACCTGTTAGTCCTACTAGCTCCTTTAACATTGAGAAACAATACTACTTTTTCAAGACCTGAATTTATTTTTGTTCTTTAGGATTAAAAAAAGAATAACAATAATTGTCTCAAACAACTCCTCCTTCACTCTGCTATGCAAAATGTTCAGATCATACAATTTTAAGTGTTTATCTCAACAGTATAGCATTTTCCTTGCTCTCTGCTACTTACTCAGAAGTGGCCTGCAGTCTACTTCAAGAGTTCTCAAGTGACAGAATTATAATGCTACTCTGCAAAACACAACCAAAAAAGCAGAAGACTTTTCTAAACATTATGTTAACTATTCTCAATAATAAACCTAGTGCACTTATTAACAGGATTTTTTCTTATTCATATTATGATTTTATGAAACATGTCAGTACATATATATTTGTATAGATTTATACATATATATGTATGGAAAAATCTCATGAATCATTGCCCAAATAGCTGATTTTTTTTTTTTTATTTTCTTCAACTATTTTATTTGACAAAGTAACTTTCATAATACATTAAAAATATGTTCTCTTTTTATTTATTATAATTGCACTTAGATTGTGATCACTGGTTGCTGGACAACATAGAGTTTAATTTATTTTTAGTACAAGATGTTAAAAATACTTAGCTCAATCATTGGGTTTTATACCATGTGTGTTAAAAGATTTGTAAGTTATATGTACTTAAGAAACAACAGGATCTGAGCAGGACCTCTGAGGTCTATCTATTAAACCAAATTCCCAATAACATCCTAATTCTTCCTTCTAAACACTGCAGTTGGATGCTTAAAGACTAACTCATTTTGCAAGATGTAACTGGCTGGTTAATAAGAAACTCACCATTAATGGACTTTGTAATCAGCATGTTGACCAGAACCCTGGGTCATTCACAATTCTTGGCTCTGCCAAGCTGTTTGCCAAAGCGTTGGTTGGCTGAGTTGGAGATTTTCTGTTGGAGATTTTATTCTGAGGTGGCTTCACATACTTTTTTTCCAAAAAATTCTACAATTACATGGTGTATTTCCATTTGAAATGCCAGCAAATCCCAAAAGAAAGTTTTTAGTGTTTTTTAACTCATCACTTCTAGTTATGATTAGTATTATCACAGCTCTTTTCAATTGTAAGAGCCTTTAGTTTATTCTAGGTCCTACTCAGAATTCCTTACAATCATATCTTTAGTACTTAAATATTAATTCCACATCCACATGAATTTTTTAAAATCCATCTGCTACTTCCAAGTAGATCATGTGGACTTTCCTCTCTTTCAGATGGTTTGTAACTTCCCTGCTGCCCTTTCTAAGCTTTATTTCTGCTTTACTGTGGGACAGTTATAACTCTGTGAATGCTTAGCAAAGGCATGAGAAAGCTCAATTCATGTTTCATTATAGAAACAGTTCTTCACCAATTTGTGATAATGTGACCAAATAAGAATGAATTTGAACCTGAATTGGTTGGTCAAAGGGGAAAGTGTAAGGAGAAAAGAGGCTTTATTTGACCTTAGAACTCAAAAATAAAACTTAGCCCTTCTAAAGATTTTTTTTGTTTTGTTTTCTAGAGAGCTGAGATTTTAAGCAGTTACTGTTACGCACTTGCACTTTGGTTTCGAATATAAGGGATTTTTAAACATCCATGAAATCCTATTTGATCCTACAGATGCTAGAACTTCACCCAGCTAAACAGATTTGAAACTGATACACTTGCTAGTCTGGGTATGTTAAATAAAACACAAATTTCATTTAAATATTTGTAGTGAATGTTTAGAAAGAGTATTTTAATCCTTTGGGCTTGTTCTCATGTAATGAAAATGACTTGAAAGTTAATACAATAAAAACACAGTCTTTAATAAAGATAAAATTTGTCCTCTTTTCCTTAATAGTTCCCAACATAGAAACATTGAACCATAGAATTATTTAGGTTGGAAAAGACCTTTAAGATCATCAAGTACATCCATTAACCAAACACTTCCAAAGCCACCACTAAAACATGTCCCCAAGTACCATGTCTACCTGTATTTTAAATACCTCCCAGAATAGTAATCCAAACACTCTCCTGGACAGCCTGTTCCAGCATTTAATAACCCTTTCTGTGAAGAAATTTTAGCCTAAGATTTTCCTGGCATACTTGTTTTCAATCTTTTCATCTTTTTTTTTTTTCTTTTTAATCTTCAGAAACACAAAAATAGCAATTACTTATATACTTACTGAACAAGAAAGCACTTAATCTCTGAACTTGTTATATTTGCATGTTATGGGAATTTATGAACTATTTTAAAGCAACTGAACATGGAAGAACAGAGAAACTTCCCCTGCTCTAGTACGTAGAATTAGAGAACTCCTTTGGTCTTCACTGAACAATTCCCACAGAAACTGAGATTTTCACAAATATGTGCAAAATATATGAATAAATATATGATATGAAGATAAAGGGAAAATCATGACTTTGATGAAGCAGTAGCAAAGATGCTACTAGTTTAGGGGAACAAACTTCTAGTCTGACCCCATGTAAGCCTACATCTGCACAAGCAAATGAAGCGGCATAGGAATCATTCCTTGGCTCTGTGTATAACTGACATAACTCTGCTCATGCCTACAGCCTTCTTCACGCTATCAAATGCTTACATATACAAAATATCTATTGGGAACAATTCCTAACTACTACTGTGTGGCTTCCATCCAGGGAAGTGTTGGCATATAATAAACCGGTGACAAAAAGCATGTTAAGAATTCAGCTGTAAGGACACAATGAACCAATACTCAAGCTGAGCTTTATTTTAGTAGGGTAAGCATAGCCTAAGTGTCTGTTTTATTTAACTAGCAGGTACATCAAATTCCAGCATGAGAATTCATGAGCTGAATTCAAAGATTATGTTGTTTCAAAGGTTATGTTGTTTCATATACCTTAAAAAGAACAAAGAAACCTTATAAAGCACCAACAATGATCCTGGATTTGCAGCTACTTTTGAGCAGGAAAGAATCTCATGGAGCAAATGAATCTAACCTAATTTAGATAATATATCATCTATATCTGACCTACTTATCTTTATTAAAAATACAAAACCCCCATACAGTGCAGTTTTTCTGGTCCATTTTAGACATCTATATTAGTATATAGATGAGAACAACTGTAGGAAGTGCCTATTTCTTTCTGAGTTGATGGGAACCTCAGATGACTGTCTAAAATGTAGTCACTTACTTTTTGTCACGACTTCCACTCAAAGTGGCCTGATATCATTTCTTTTCCCCTCCTGTGAGTCCCTTTTAAGTATAAACTATACTGAAGATAATAAAGAAGTTCACCTGTGTCACCTGTATCAGATAGTAATAACATTATTAATATTATTAATAATAATAAAAATTAAATATTCCTTCAGTAAAGAGTCATAGTTTAAATGAGGATTAAATATCACTTTCTGAGACAGAATCTGTGGCCTGGGACAACTCCCTCAGTGAAGTCTTGGATCTTCCTTATCAACTCGTCTTAACAACATACAAAAATAAAGGAAAGCATTATTAACATTTCCTTTATCTATCAGTCCTGTTCTAAATGGGTGTAAAATCCTTTCCAAGAGGAACAATAACTAATGCAGCTTTTGTAGAATAGGTGTAATTTAAGATCTCATTTTAGCTTTAGCAAGTTGGGATTTCTACCTTGTATAATCAGGTGTCAGAGAAACTGAATATTTACCTCACGTTTATCAGGGAATTAATGCTCTATTCAAGAAGGAATCCAACAGGATGCCCACAGAAGCTGTTTGTGTAGGTGAAAAACCACAATGGGGGCTTGGTTTTCTTTGCAGCATACTGGAGCTATATTATTTTTTTGTTTGTTTTCTTCATCTCTGCCTTCTAAAATCAGGGTAAGAAGAAAGAGTGTATCATGTTAGACATTTATTCTGCTGTCTAAAATTTGCTGAATAAATTTCTGGTAGGCATCACAGAAATACAGATATTTGGGAAAGATTTAAATGATGAGAAATAAGGCTGACATAAGGATTGTATTTAGTATGTAAGGCATGATATCAAAGCAAAAAGGTAGATGTTAAGTGATAATGGATTATGAAATGAGATTAGTGGACTAGACAGTCATAATAATAAAATGAAGAAAACTGTGAGAGAACTGGAGTTGTGCAGAACCAAGGAGAAAGGTGGGAAGATTCCTGTGGCTGTTAGATGTCTTGAGCTGTGGGGTTGAACCAGATGATCTCAAGAACTCCCACCATGAATGATTCTCTGTTTCTATGTTTCTGTCTTGTCTGCTTTTTCTTGGTAGATCTAATGACAATAAATATTTAAATTTATATATATCATACAGTTCTCAAATATACTTAAAGGAATTTTTTTTTATCATGAACTCTTTCTTAGATGTCTCTTTCTTAATGAAATATTGTCAAGCATGCAGGCTGCATGCCTGAGTGCTGAAAGCAACTAATATGTTCCCTTGGTATGCTGTAAAATGATGAGGAAGTTCTACTTAGAGGAAGAATCTCTTCTGTTCCATCCTGCAAGATACAGCAAGAGCTGATGACAACTGCTGTCGCTGCAGGTCAGTGCTTATAAGATTTGAACAAGTCTCTTGACATGAAATCTTTCATCAGTGATCTAAGTACTTTTGCCCTATTGCAGCACTGTATTTTTGAATCCATCATCTAGAGCACAGAGGCAATATGTTGTCTCTGGTCTGTATCTACTTGACATTCCAAAGGAAGATTTTATTTTAAAATATATTTCTATCATATTGCCCTGTATAACCTCATATTCAATGAAGAGAATGCAAATTTAAAAAATGGATTTTGGCAGTGCTTGTAGACATATGATTCGAGTATATTAAATTACTTGTGGGTAATTTGAGAACTTTGGATAGTGTAATACAGTATATGAATATGATTAGTTTAACCTGGAGAACCTCATTAATAATACACAATAAGCGCTTCTGCTTTTATGACTTCATAGCATATTTGAGGGGTTTGTTAATGTTTCTCTAATTGTCATTTAAAATATGGTTAAGCTTTCCCAATGTTCTAAGCTAAATATAAAAAAAAAGAATTTTTGTAATCCTATGAAATAATAATTCTGAAAAATACATGTTTTGGTAATTTTATTGTGTATCTGTCAAAGTTCATGATTAAGTCTGGACATCAGACTTAACTAAGTATTTAAAAATTAACATTATTTTTAGATATTTTGACTTTCATTACATAGAAGTAATATTCTCTGAAGTGTCTTACCAGGCAGTCATCTTGTGACTCTTCTCCAAATGATATTTGAAAAATCCTTTCTTCTGTGCCAAATTAATCAAGCTAAATATATGCTGTTTAAGAAGCTTGAAACTTACTGACATATGCTTTGACTTCTAAATATTTATGACTTTCAGCTGAGCTATGAATCAAATATTCTAACACAAAAAGTGATGACAAGACTATATAAAGGGACTTCAGGGGCTCATTGTAGTAATTTGAGAAAAATCGGTTCTGCTGTTTCAAGCAGAGTTTGACATTTCAGCAGAAGTTATCTTTTTTGCTCTTTGAACTGGCTTCAATGGAAGTCTCCATAGAGTCATGGATTTTTTGATAAGAAGCAACCACTACAACAATGTAGCCTGTCTGAATTCAGACAGAATTCAGGCTATAACATTTCAACAAGTACTTCCTGCAGTTCAGGGAAATACTTTTTTCTGTTCCACATATGAATAATCCTAAGACAAAAATCTTGTGTTTATGTCCAATCACACTTTAGCTTTACAGTGTGGTTGGGTTTGGCTTTTGTCTTTGTTTGTTTGCTTTTTTTTGTTTGTTTGTTTGTTTGTTTGTTTGTTGTGGGGTTTTTTGTTGGTTTTGTTTTGTTTTGTTTTCATCACATTATGAGGTAAAGCATGTTTAAGCTGAATTAGAATAAATTACTAAAATGAAAAAAAACATATTTTTGCTTTAAGTTGCTGAATACTTTTGAAAAAGGAATTGAAGGATGGAACAATAAGAGTAATTCTATTTGGTAGCATAATTACATAACAAAGACTCTAGTTAATTCTAGATGATCTGTGACCATGTGTGACCCTTCTTGTTGAAGTAAATACTACAAGCTCCTAATAGAGGGTCAAGCCTGATCAAAAGAATGACATGGTTGTGCAAACAGGAGATTGAAAGGAAAGGTTGAGGAACAAGATTGAACAAACACAGACAGATTGGCCTGAGCAAAAGGCAAATCAGGCAGGAAGTCGCCTCAAGCAAGAAAAGGAAGAATTCTTCAAGATTTTTTGTCTCACAGAGACTGGCCACCAGTTTCAGTCATCAGAATGAAGCCACTAGAAATAAACGAAGGTTATCAAGGAACAGGCTGTCAGTAAATACATGGATATTTCAAAACTCACCAGATTGTGTACTTAGTGCTTAGATCACAGATTCAAGAATTGGTAGCTGGAAAGGACTGTCTGAGATCAGTTAGTCCAAACCCTCTCCTTATAACTGTCAGCTAGAGGATGTTGTCCAGGACCATGTCTGGTCAGTTTTGGAATTTTTTCAGAAATGGAGACTCCAGAGCTTCTCTGGGCAACCTATTCTGGTGGCTGACTTCCCCCACAGTGAAAAAGTGTTTTTCTGTGTTCAGATGGAATTTTGTGTTAATTTGTGCCCAGTGCCTCCTGTCCTGTCACTGTTCACCACTGAAAAAGCCTGGGTTTATCTTCTCCATGTCTTCCCATCAGGTGTTCATATACATTGATGAGAACCACGTGAGCCAACTTTTCACCAGCTCTTTCAGTCTCTTCTCGTGTAAAAGATGTTTCAGTCCCAATTTTGTGGCCCTCCACTGAACTTTCTCCAGTAAGTTCATATCTTTCTTATATTGGGAAGTCAGAACTAGACCCAGCAATCCAGATGTGGCCTCACCAGTGCTGAGTAGAGAGGAAGAGTCACCTCCCTTGACTTGCTGGAAATGGTCTTCCTGATGCAGCTCAGGATCAGAATGTTGATCTTAATTGCCACAATTTGCTGGTTCATGGTCAGCTTGTAACAATGCTACATTACTTAGCACTAGTAAGGGAAAAAGATTATGTAACAGTTACAATTCACAATTCAAACAGTTACAAGTAAAAATTTTGTAAATTCTTCAGTTTGAATTTAAAATAGAGGACAACCTTACAAAATGCTGAAACATTTGTCATTTGTTTTAGCTAATTTGGACCAAACAGATCTTTCCATAGTAGATAGGATGTAGCAAGAATTTGCCAAGAACAACCTAAGATTATTTTCCTAAAAAACACAATGTCAAATCTTCAGATTTTTGGATGTAACATGAACATTTCAGACACTCTTACAAATGGCTTCTAACCATGCAATCTGTTACGGAGAGGAATTAGTATGAAGTAGCTGAGGAATACTCTGTCCCACACAGATATGAATGCAGGACTGGCATTAATTCTAGTCTCAGTGCCATACAGCAGCTTTTCTCTGCTGACAAACTG
Organism: Pedionomus torquatus; assembly: GCA_013398155.1. NCBI lineage: Eukaryota > Metazoa > Chordata > Aves > Charadriiformes > Pedionomidae > Pedionomus > Pedionomus torquatus. The sequence goes on from VZRU01001707.1 coordinate 216,054, forward strand.
TATATGGTGTCAGCACAGCATCACAGGTGTTTGCAACAAGGACAGATGACAGCAAGGTAAGGCATTACAAGCTTCCCATGGTAGCTAAGGTGGCCTCTGCTATTTTAATCTTATTGTAGAGAGTTATGTTGCACAGATCAGGCAATGTAGTACTGGTACCCATGGTGTGACTAGTGTTCTAGTGCTGCCTTTGCCAGGTGTGGGATTCAGAAAGCATGCTATCTGCAAACAACACTAGAGGTGTGTGAGATTTTAGGAGTTATTCCTTCATACACACTGGTACTGGATACGTTTCCATCCCTGGTTTGCCTTTCAACAGAAAAAAAGATAAAATAAAATTCTTAGCTTTGCTTTTCTGGCTGTATTGATTTAAGAGGCACTTCTGGATAGAAAGCATGTCATTCTGCAAATGCTGTGTTGCCCTGTATAAATATTTATTATTATTTATTCTTATTACTAGACCATCAAGCATATGAAGGAGTATTGGAAATATAAAGTCAGCCAATTTTAGACAAAAGGCACATATTGAGGAAATAAAGAGTAATGAAAGACCTGAACCTCCAAAATGTGGTAGATGAAATCTTGAAATCCTTGCATCAGGGCTTGATGTTTTTCTGGGAAATGTAGCAGTGCCAAAGAAACTATGTGTTTCAGAATAAGCATAATTGGGATAAATTAAATGAACTATATAAAAGAAGGTATCAAGTTATTTGATCTGATAATAGGGGTTGGTGTTTTTTTTTTTTCCATAAAGTCTATAAATTTCTTTACATCATTTAAATAATATAAAAATTAATGAGAAAATATATGAAAATATAATTGAACTGAAAATAAACACAATATTAAATATTACTGACACAGTATTAGAGATAAATTAGAAAAAATAACTAAAACAAAGTCCTAAATCTGTGTTTTTTTCAGATTTTATTAGTTCAGTTAATTGGAGGGAAAACTGACTAATTTTAACCAAGGTAGAATACTGAATGGCTAAAAGTGATTTTCTGAGCATGAAGCTTTCTTTTGTTGTTGTTGTTTCATGGTTATGATAGCAAATAGCTTGGGAATGCTTCTAAAAAAATTTAAACATTCGTATTACTACACAGCTAAACACCATGATGCAAAAAGAGAAATGTAAAGCAAAAAGTATGTCTTAAGAAGTCTAAAGGTTATGAGCAAAACACTGTGAAGTAAAGATACAGAGCATGACAAAGACCATCATCTTTCATCCAGCTTTGTGGAAATGTGGAGGAGAAGGCAAGTCCTCATGAAAATAAAATAAAGCAAAACAAACAAAAAATCACAATAGATTTAAAAAGCCAGACTCATGGTCCATCTATCTCAATATTCTACAGTGATTAGTAACATACTCAAATAGAAAAGGACAAGAGTAAGAGTGCAATGCTACTTTCATCTCCCAGTTTCCACCAATTTATGTTTCAGGATCTTCCCGAGCCAAAGGTCATGATTTATACTAACTGAGGAAAAACTCAGGAGAGTTTTAGTTTTTTAATGTATCCAGCTGGTCTTTTGAGCTCATGTATGTTTAGCATACACAACATTCTCTTCAGTTATCTTTAGTTATATTCTGATTGGATTAAAGAATATGCAGATACCACAGTCATTACAGAAGGCAGTGGCTTTCATTAGGTCAATATAAATGAAGTCAAGAACTCTTATCCACCTGAAAGGAGCTTCTATGTGTGTCTCTGCTTGTATCACTAAACGCAGCTTGGGCTATTTATGGAGGTACAGTATTGAGAGTAGGACAAATATCTCTAACTAGAGACAAGTTTTTGAGCTTGGGTTTTCCATAACTCAGGTCCTAGCAACTTTTCTATTAGCTATCCCATCAAGGCTTTGTTGGTTTGGGGTTTTGTTGTTGTTATTGTTGTTGTTTTTTAATAAAAAACTAAATGGAACACCTTCTATGATGGTAAAAGAAATTCTTTTTATTTGTTTATTTAGTCAGCTGCAGCATTTCATTAATCATAATGCATTTACAAGTGGTGTTCAGAAGACATGAAGACCATTTTTATGAAAGATTTGAAATAGAAAACAGTATTTATTTTTCCAATTAAAGTTTTGGTTTAGAGACAAGATGGCGATTCAGTCAAAGTTTGTATTTATATGAAATAAACTGACCATATCAAAATCTTGAGGTCTTTTGAGAATACAGCCAATTACATAGATGAGATGTTAAATAGCGTGAAAACATGGATGCAGAGATAGTGAGTTGTCACAAATAATTTATCATTATCTCTGACCTGTTGCTCATTTAACTCTTGTTCAATATAATTTATGAATGTTAGATAACAATATCATCATGTGTCATCAAAATATCTAACACAGATTTCCTTTCTCCATGAAGGAAACTGATAATTTATTTATTCCCGCAATTCATAAGTTACTGAATGAGTTACCAGTGCACAAGAACAATTTCCTTCTCATCTCACAGCATTTTTTTACTTCTTTACAAGCTTTTGGTGAGCAGCTTCGCTGAATGTCTGTTAGACATTCAAGTAAACTGCTGTCTTTGTAGCTGCCTCTGTAATCTAAAGAATTGCTGAGATTTGCCCATTATATAATATTTATGCATTGATTTAGTAATTTTTTTTTTTTAGTTTGCTTATTTACATTTACCTGTCACATATAAAAGATTAACTTATTGCTCTATGATTCCCTGGATCTTCTTTTCATCCTGTCTCAAGAGTAATTTGAAATAAAACCATCAGGTAATAGGTTGAGCATTAATGGGCTCACCATCCACAGTAAATCCCTGACAAAGCACTGAGGTTGAGCAGCAGTTATCTGTCAGGGGAGGTGGGGGGGGTGGGGTGGGGGAGCGTCTTGGCCTTTGTTGCTCCCTGGAGTGGGATAAGTTCCCCTTTTTTCCTCTTATGCTTTTATAACTTGTCATGTTAACGTTTTTCCTCTTAAAAACACTTGAGCTGCTAACTGCTCTTAACTCTAACCACAGTCTTATCTTCCTAAGATGAGGCCTTTGCATGGCCCTAATCTGTGTATCTAACACTTAGAACCTTACCTCTTAGCTAATTTCTCAGAAACCTGAACCAAAATTAGTCAGCTGATGTATGAGATGTGGGCCTCGGATCACAGACAGCTGAGAAGAAGAGTCTAGAAGGGAAGGAACAACGGTACATAGAGCAGAACAGGCAACTGTGGAGTTGGATGGGGATGCTGAAACAGGGAGGTCACAAGCTGTCACTGCTACTTGCATCCCTCTTTCTGAAGTTCTGACGTGAAAATCTTATTTTCTTCCTTTTTCTCATATGGGGAATATCTAGACTCCAAACCTGTTCAGGCCAGAGAAAAAAAAACAAGCAGAAAAGAAATCTCAACTCAATCTTGAGAGAAAGATATTAAAATAAACAGAAGTTTGTTATTGCTTAGAAAGTCCCACCAACTCTAATTTAATTTACATTAATTTAGCTATTTCAACTGGCAACAGTAAATAGCTTGTTCAATGCACATAATCTCTGTATGATGTAAATAATAATAATGTACCAGAAAAGGTGTACTTTAAAAACAAGTACAAATAAAATAACTATGCTAACTGAAACTTTTTATTATGGTATTTTTATTGTTGGAAATGTGATTTTTGAGTCTTTATTCTAATAGAGAGAGCTTCTTCAGAGTCCCTAATATAGGCATGTCTGCTCTGGGGTATTACTGCTTCACAACTGGTGAAAGACCTGGTTATCCCATCCTTAGGTATTCATACCATATTTGAGTAACCTAAGGTCATGTATTTAGACAAGGAGCTCTAGATATCAAAACATAGAGGAATAAGTGTTACAATAGCTCAATATTTTTAAGAGTATTACCTTGATGTTCATGCTCAACATAGTGGTAGGGCAAAATTTTGAAATTCCAGCACAAGAAAACAGTGTGCCTTTTAAGTTAAAGAGAGTTGTACTGTATTCAAACACTATATCAGACTTACATGATCAGCTCCCTGTAACCACAGAAACAGAGTTGTAAATTCCAGAAGCTTTCCTAACCAATCAATGTAAGGGCCTCAAACAAAATAAAGTCTAAAGTGCCTCAAATGAAAATATCATAATCATATTCCTAGATTACACTAAAGCAAACACACTTCTCCATGGCTACAAAAATATATTTCCAGAAGATGAGGAAAGAATTAAATCTATATGTGTTGAATATGCCATAATAAATATACAAAGGATATATAATGCATGACTTACAGTCTTATGAAAAAAAGAGAAAGTCAAAAGGTTTTGTTTTTCTTCTTAAAGTCTAAATGATGTATATTAGGGACATCCAACATAAAGAATATACAGGGAGAGACAGAGATGTGATACTTCTTTGGGGTGAAGTACAGTTGCTTTTTGATAGAACATTAGTATCATCACACATAAAAAAGAAATACTCTTGTTTATGTGAAATTACAGAGGGTGTTTATCTTGGATAGAAAGTCACATTCACAGTGTAGATCTGAAGTAATGAGTAACATCTCTACTTACAAAGCAATAGTAATGTATATTGCCTTTATCCTTCTTTGAGCCTCAGTATTGTACCTCCTGTTGAAGACAGGTCCGTGATGACATACTTTGTCAGTTCAAACATTAAGAAAGGTTTCCAACAAATTACCTATACCTTGAAAAGTTTTATGGTTATCTTTAATAAAACAACAAATTAGGTAAAAATATTATTTTGACTACTATCTTTTAGGCTCAAATAAAAAAACACTGGTGAAGACCTCTAAACAAGCAATGTTTCTTCTTCCCACATGGAGAAAGATCTCACAAAAACTTTGAGAATTAGTTTCATGTACAAGGATTTTTAATATGGGACTTACCTGACAAACCAAGACAGGGTGGTTGGGATATACATGTCTACATTTTCATTCTACAGAAACTATCATTAGCATAATGTATGTTGAGCACATGAATGTCTCAAAATAATATTTTTTGTTGTATAAACATTCATATATAAATACAGAAATACTTTTTTAAAATAATATTGAGGTTTTCCTAGTTTGATGAAGGAAACAAAATAACAAATGAACTAATTTTTAAGGACTGTTTTCACATCAAGATCTATGCATTTCTCTTTAAAACACAACAATCCTTGAAAACATAACTGGAAAATAAAGCTTGGAAGGATGGTATATTGTAGAAAAAAAAAAAAAAAAAAAAAAAAAAAAAAGTCATTTATATGTCTCAAATTTATTTTAGATTAAAAAAATGTAATAAAAATCCATTTTAATATTTCAGTACACATATTGAAGTTTTTATAGAGAATGAAGGAAAAACTGTGCTCATTTTTGTTAATGAGACATATATACTAAATCACAGTGCTGTGGCAAGTCTATGTATTGAAACAATGGTGAATTAGCTCACTTGAAATAAAAAGCATACAAGTCCTCAAGGATGGCAAAGCAATTTAATGTTGTATAGGATTAGCTTTCTGAGAGTATGCTGGAGGTCCTGAGGGTCTCATAGCTCACTTATTCCAAACTTTTAATATCCTCATTTAAATTTCTTCAGACTTAATAATAGGCCCTAAAGTCAGAATTTTCTAGTTAGGGAAAATATAAATACGACTATTATCAGCTCAGTACTACCCTCAAAGACAATGAACAGACATACAATCACTTTGCTGGGCCCGCTAGGAATTAGTGAGAAAACTGAAGGAGTTTTTGCACATCCTTGTTCTGTTCTGTGGACAGATGATATTACATATAAGTAAAATGTCCAGATGAGTATCCTGTTATGTCAGGCACTGCCTGGATACAACTGCATCCTTTAGAGACAGAAACTGACTCCCATTCAGGCAGCGTTATGGGAATGACAACTATTCTAATGGAAACACTGCTAACCTAAAAGTTAGGAAATGAAATGTTCAGATGATTCATCTAACTGAGCTTAGACATTTAGAATCATACATGACGCTCTAGAGTATCCTCCTAACTTCCACTTGCCACTCCTGGCAGGCTTTGGTCTCCCATAGTTCCATATAATATTTATCAGCCCAGGTAACATATGTCAGTCCCAGACAATGCTTTGTGAGCTGCATGGCATTTCATATTGCATGAAATATATACAGGTAAGCAATAAACTCCACTTCAGGCTTTCATTTTATGATTTGCTGAAATTCTCTAAAGTACACATGGACTTCATTCACTGCATTTCTGTGGACTGTTTTCTGAGTTCAGATACTTAGCTCACATTACAGACAACTATATGTAGATAAAAATGTCTTCATATACAAACTGAAGTTCATTGTCAGTCTTTAACAGGGATTAACTATAAACTTTATTTATCAAAGTCAATGTCTTTTTTTAGCTTTTTCTGAAGTTTTCAGATGAAAAATGTGAACCTCCAAGACTTCACAATATTAATAGATTTTTCCATTTTTTTTAATCATTACAAATATTGTGCACTTCAGCCTTTCTCTGTATATTAACACTACTCAAACAGCTTTCTCAAATTAATATTAAGAATGATTGTGCAATATAATAATGTCCCTTGACATTACAGGCAAGGTAACTAATATAAAACCTAGAAGAGAGAATTTATATCCACTGAAGAACTAGTTACCTGGGAATATCTGACATACTCAAAAACTTCAGAAGAATCACCTCTCCTAAGATTATTAGGAAGAAAAGATGATAATAATATTTTAATGATCAATTAAGTTTAAAAATGGGTTTTAAAAATTTCAGAACTACTCAAAGTTTAAATGAGTATTTTGAGACCTTAAAGACCTTTATGTATAAACTATGATTCTTTTGACTTTTTTGAAGTAGAATTTTGATTCCTGTTAAATCTTGATGATAATGAAAATGTCTCAGAAAAGATACTAAAAAAAAAAGAAAAAAAAGAAAGCAAGTTTAATTTAAAGTTCTGTTCTACCATATAAACAAAGTAAATCATAACAGTACTGCATATTTACTAAAAAGATTAGACATTCAAGAACTGAAATAGAAAGCAAGAGCAACCCATGAAGATACATAAAATGAAACAATAGAAGGGTGGAAGGAGTTTTGTTCAGTATCAGACAAATCTGCAAAAGATGTGGTAGAAAACAAAGCTTCAGTCTGATGATATTCGCTACTGTGTGTACCCACTAGAGATCATTATTTTGTGGGAAATTGACACTGTAAACAGCATGGGTACACAACAGTGTTACAAGTAGGAACCAATGGACTGGCAAGACAGTAGAGGAGTTCTTTTGTGAGTGCACAACTTAGACATACTGCTCTGCATCTGACATTGCTGTTCTTGCTTGTCCTGTGGGATTTGGTATGACAGATGTTTTACATCACCATTTAGAGTATCCTTTGGCTGATATAATTCTCAAATCAACCCCTATAAAATGAATACCCCAAAGTGGGACTAATCCACAGCTGCATTGCAGCGCAGTAATGGCAGTACCATGGTTTTATCTTCTGCCTTGGGCAACCATTTCATCAGCAGTAGCAACAAGCAGCATCTACCAGTGGCACTGCTGTAAGAGGAATCTCTGCACTATGCCTGAACTTGTCTGTTCAGAGACGGGGGCACAGATGCAGATTAATTTATGGTGGCCCAAACTGGCTGACCTGTACTTGTTAAGACAAAAAAAAAAAAAAAAGGAAAATGAAACTGAACTACTACACTTTTTCTCCAGCATCTGGCTTACTAGGATAATGATGCCTCATAGCACAAGGTCACCAGACAAAATATGGGGAAACTGTAAACAAAAGAAAAACTGCCGAGTAAGAAAAACTACATTTTGTGAAAGAGGAAATGGAAAATAAATAGTACGATAACAACAGTGGCTTTCAAGAAGACAACTTAGATGTTGCATTTGGAAGCTTTCAACCTTCAGCTTCAATTGCTCCTTTGATAGTTCAAGGACTGAAAGATTATTTGGAAAGTAAACATCTCTTGTTCTTGACCAATGTAACTTTTCATTAGAGGTGTGTGATATCATAGCAGGCTTTGCTAAAGTGAATCTCAGAGCTGTGTTGACAATACTGGTGACACACACATTTACGTATTCAGACTCCTCAACACACGTTTCAGCAACTACAAGGTGCTCCACCGTTTTATAGGACATATTTTATCTTGTCTCTGAGGATAGCTACCACTACTGCCAGCTGGTCTAGGAAAACACATGGAGACCCAGTTCACATCTCCTTTCTAAAGTATAACAGGCAAACAGATCTGTATATTCATGGTGCTGGGCCAGACAAGATTAATGGAGTCCTTGTGCCATTGTTATTTGGCAGAGCACTTATATTCTTATTACCATGGCTCATAAAGTTCACAAATACAGCCTCATCTATCACCAGAACATCTTTAGTTACCACCTAAGGAGATGCCAGATGGCCAGGGAACAAGTTTGTCGTGGAGGAATGGACTTAAATCACACTTTTTTCTTGGAGTCTAATTCTAGCTTGGTATTTGTAGAAGCAAAGTGGACACATGAAAAAGAATGGGTACAGAAGTCCAAGTAAAGCCACGGCTACTACCTGTGCCAGCTGAGGCTAGTTCACTCATCTGTGTAAAAGAGTAGTGCAAAAACATGAGACGTATCCTGGCTGAATATTTTATGTAAATTTTTGACAGCAATTTGCCTGCACTGGGAAATTTCATAGATAGCAGATGTGAGTCATTAAAAAATGTCCCTGTCTTTTTTTTTTTTTTTTCTGTTTCTTTCTTTCCCCTGATGTCACTGAAATCTCACAGTGCAGTTTCTGGCAGCCACTGGCCTGAAGCTCCTGCCTGTAGCTGTGACTCCATATTCAGCTGCATTTTAAGTCCCAGCCGTGCAGCCTTCGGGATCCAAAAATTCCATTTGGCAGCTCTGGAGTTTGTTCTTCCAGCTCTGGTTTTTGTGTTATTGATACCACCTTACTCTGAAGGGCCAAAAATTACACTTCTACAGTGAGAAATGAGCCATATAAGGCTCTATTAAAAATAAAATGCACAGTGCAAAATAGATACCAAAACAGATCAAATTTATTTTGAGACATTTATGGTTTAAAATGGAGAAGATGGAGAGATGCTGGTTAGCTAGCAGCTGTTTTGATTTTGGTCACAACAGGTGCCCATCGATGAACTGACATCAGTCAAGAGCAGTCAGGCATCCATTTTCCTAACAGGAGAGGTAATTTGGGAGCAGCTGACATGCAGTGGCCAGCCTTATAGATACAGTGACCTGTGGGCTGCAAAAGGATGGGATAGCAAAGGTACTGCAGAAGCAGCAATGAAACTGAATCAACATTATCTAGTAGGCTCATTTACTGAAAAATGTGAATAACCCTATGAGTCATCAACAGCCTTATGAGCTCAACAGAGAGTGTAGACATTGCTTGGCTATAAAAAAAAAAGCTATTCTGATGTGTCCTAATGACTGCTACTCAATGTAAAGCTGTGTATATTGTAATTACCAAGATCCTTCTTATTTCTGCAGCCACCCTCTTTCTCCCTTTCCCCTGTTTTCAACTGTGATATGCTTGCCTGTTCAAGGCCAGGCCAGGCTGGATGGGCTTTTGAGCAACCTGGTCTAGTGGGAGGTATCCCTGCCCATGGCAAGGGGGGTTGGAACTCAAGGATCTTTAAAGTCCCTTTCAACTTAAACCGTTCTATGATTCTATGATTCACAGCTGAGCTGAAAGGCCATATCATTGGCTGTCTGGCTTCATAGTCTTTTTTTCTTTTTTTTTTTTTTAATACATAAGAAAATAAAAGTGATCACTATTCTCTCACCATCAAGACAAAGAGTTTTGCTTTCCTTATCACTATAAAACATCTCCAGTTTTTCCGGACATGCTAAAGGCATATGTTCTGTTGGTGGAAGGAGAAACAAACAGTAGGAAAAATCTGGAAAGGCTGCTAAGGGTAACTTGGTGGAAGTGCATTGGGATAGTGTCTGTTTGAAAATGTTAATGTATCTAGGAACCTGAATCCATTTTCTAATCTGAACTAGCAGTCTTTTTAAAAAAATAATCAGTGTTTACAATCATATTGTGGTGATATTTCTTGTTTGGTAATAGGACCCCCAAACTGTATGAGAAGCACTTGTTGCATTACCACTGAGAGACTGAAGAGACAGCAGCAAAAAAAATCCAACTATTGCTAAAGCATTTCTCTGGTCAGAATCTTTCCTCTTGAAGAGTTATTTCTTTTTTGGTTCATTGTCATTTTTCACCCTAGGCAATGATCAGAAACTACTTTGCCTAGAGGAAATGAAAAGATTGAATATGGGATAATTTTCTTTAATCTGTTTTTAATGGTTGTGTCAAAACTGAAATGTTTGTGGAAGAATATCTGTTGAAAATCTATGAAATTTCAGGTTGTATTTCTTAGCTATTTTAAGTGAAGCCTGATTAAAAACCTGATCCTCTGGGCAAAATTCATTTTGCAAAAGTGTTTCAAATGGTTTCACTCAGCTCATTACAGTATGAAGCAGAAACAGCAAGGGAAGAAAAAGGGAATTAGAATCCCCAAAGTTAAATTGTTCTCCATATATCTTTAGGAAAACAACAATATAAACCATAGAATCATTCAACTTGGTCAGTCCCTCTGAAAAGAATTACAGAACATTGGTAGTTCTTAAAAAGTTTATCACAGTTCTTATGTAATTACTCTCATGTTAGCATAACTTAATTTCCTTTGCATAGTCACTCTCACTCCTGTTTTAGTGAAGCAATGGGTGTTCTTAACAGTTTAAATTTTTAACTGTGTTTCTTAATTAAATCGCTGTATAAGAAATAGATTTCTCTGTTTTCAACTCATAAGGCAGTCCACTATGACTGGTGCCTGAAGTAAGTCTCAAGTCCTGAGATTGTCATTCCTGTCTATAAAGAAGCCTTGACGCCATAATATCAGTGTTAAAAGTGAAATTAAAAAATAATAAGTAAATTTTGGGGTTTTTTTACTTCAATGCTTTCAGAGATAGTATGAATTTTGTTTGGTTTGTTCCTGAAACAATGAAGTCTAGACATTTACATGTTCATATAGTGGAATGGATATTTTAACATAAATGCTAGATTTCTAGGACTGAGCTTTATGTCAAACATTAAATGCATGGATCTTTCAGTAAGCTTAGAGACTGAGTAGTGTTATATTTTGTTTATGCTTATTTGGATATATTATTTGAGGACACCAGAGACATGAAGCTGAAAAGGATCAATTAGATTGTGGACCAATGTAAATAACTTTTAATATAAAAGTACAAAACCACAACTACATAGTCTGAAAGTGGATTTTCTTGTGAGAAAAAACATTCATTCACCAGGAGTTTAAGGTATTACAAATAGAATGTGTGGCATATAGGAACTTGGCTTGAATAATCCCTGTGACTGTGGACAGAGGAACCACTGATGATATTTTTGGGCTTAAAGCTTCCAACAACTAACTATGATTCAACTTTATTTCTCCCAAGCTCTCTATTCAATAATTGTACATTTAATTTTCTAAACAGCTCTAAATTCCTGCAACAAACCTCTCATCCTGCAATTTTCTAAACACTTACTTGCCCTATTTTGTTCTTTTATATGAGTGAAATTATATGGGCTAGCAAGAATTTTCAGCCTGGCCTAAGCATTTCCAACTGAGTAGTTCAAGTACATTGCGCATTCATGTACGTACATTCTGAGTACATCAATAACAGGGTTAAGATATAAATAATAAACAGTAGTGAACAGATGTAAAAAGATCTATGCATTTGACTTTCTTAAATCAAGACTTGTAAACATTACTATACGTATTTCTTGAAAAATAAATGTCTAGCTTCAATAGAAAGATGTTCATATCTAAGTATACACACAAGTAGAAAGGTAAGTTTCACATGAAGTAATTGTATTGAGTTTTGGTTTTCTGTTATATTTAAGGTTTAAAGACAATTTTAAAAAAATCTATTAATTCATTGTTTGATTTAATACACAGCTGTAATTTATAATTAGTTACATCTAGTAATGGAAAAAAAAAAGCTTAATTTTAATTTTTTTTTTTCAATTTATATATAAAACACTAACGGACAAATTTATGAAGTGCCATCTTTCACACCAAATTTCCATACAGGCCAATTTACAATCAAAATTTAGAAAAAAACTATCTGGATTATGAGTCAGTCTGGAGAAAAGATTGAAACTCCATTTTCTTATTGTTGCTACTTGATTCACAATAAATACCAAGAAAAATCCAAGTATCTTCTCAGACAACAAAAAAATAGACTTTGATCTCTATTCTAAATCAGGGTTATTGAAAACCATTGTATAAAAGTCTTCTATTCTGATGGAGCATTTAACGGGTAAGCGTCCTTTCCTTGGAAACTTGCTTGGAAGCAGATGGTGAATATGACCAGGTGGTTGTAATTGGGCTCTTTCAGTAGAGAAATTCACCATTTTAGTAAATGATAACTAAACAAATTATCTTCTGGCATTTCCAACTCTTTAAATAGCATTCACATCTATACATGATTGGGCATGGATGATTATAATGTCATCGGTAATGATCTACAGTATTCTCGCCATCATTTTAAAGAAATACAGCCTATTTTGCTAAGATGAAATTCAAGTAAAGTATATTTTGAATATGGTCAATAGGAAAGGTTTACTACCACCATGCTACTCCTTAATCGTTGGACTCACGTCCAGGTATTCATTTCTTGTAACAGTTCTCACAGCATTCTCTTTTTAGTTAGCTTAAATCTCTAGGGAGTCCAGTGAAAAGAACATGAATTCTTTTTAGCTTCAAAGGTTGTTCAGAGTAGACACATACACATTCCATATATTTAAATTCACATGTAATGGTTATGTTCTTCAGGACTGGATATACAAAATATTTCAAGTAAAGTTGAAAGGCTCAGATTTATTTATTTTTTTTTTGTAATTCTGCTACCATGAACTCATTTCTAAGCAAGTATGCAGTTTTAAAAAAGCAAACAGATTTTCTACTTGTAGCTAGATATAATCATGAATGGAAAAAGGTTGATTCACTTTCATCTGCTTTAAAGAACATCAGAAACTTGATTTAAAAAAAAAA
>VZRU01001707.1:229172-248458 GCA_013398155.1 Pedionomus torquatus
TTTTTTTTAATCCAATAACTACCTAATGTAAAAAGCATGAGAAGAACTGAGAGTAAAATGACGCTTCATTCCCAGTCTTTATTGATACAATAATTTTTAAGCTGCTGCTAGCATGACAACTGGAAAGTGAGAGAGATTTTCTAAAGTCTGTTTTATTGGTCATTTCTGGCATGAAAAAAGTGGAGTGACTGATCATTTGAGATTATATTGTCTTCCATGATGTGAAAAGGCCTTGGTTTATATGTCACTGACTGCTTAAATATTTGAAAACTGATAAACACTTATGAATATTTTAATTGTTTATTTAAATTCTAGTAGTGCATCCAAAGGTAAGATTTACAGCTTTTTCACATCCAGCTCAGAACGTGTCAAATGTAATATGTTTAGGCCCAACATTGTTTTAATTCTTTTAAATTTCTGCTTGACCAGTCTCCCCAGACACCTGCAAATTACATTAAATTGGATTTTTTTGTCATTGCTGTGGTACTCTTCTGCATATTGCCATCTACAAGATTCTGGTTTAGAGGCTCCATAACAAAAGAGTTGCAGACGGCATTTACTTTATTATTCCCGATTCATGATTTATAACATCAAAGCTAACGTAGCTAATCCCATCCATAATATCAAGCATGCCAGTGTTTGTAGGATTGGTCTTAACTGACCCTAAAAAGAACAACTATTAAATTTGTAGTTCCTTTCATGGTCTCACTCTGTTCCACATTGCTATTTATTTTCTAAGTTAAAATTTTAGGTTTTAGGTATAGACTAACTTAGTGGAAAAAGATTTTTTTTCTCACTTCTTTCCAAGGAGAACAGAAACTTCAAAAGACCACTGAAGATTATGTTTATGCCATTCTAATATTGATTTGGAGGGCCAAGGAGCACATTGAGCTAGTTGACAATGTTCTGAGTAGATAAAAAAAGGAATTCAGATTTCCTGAAGGAAACCTAATTTGAAAAGTGGTATTACTTCTTTTTTTTTGGACCAGTTTTATAGGCAGCAGTATTTGCCAGAGTGGAAGATTTTGTAATTTAGCTTACCAAATAATTTTATTAGATCAATACACATCTTAGCATTCATCAGGAAGTTGCTAGGCTCTATTTTCTATTGACTACAACTGGGCAACAATGAAATTATATACTCTCTACATGGTCTGTCTTTCAATTTGTCTGCAGCAGAATGCCCAAGACAGATAAATTGGATTTGGGAAAGTAGTCTTCAAATCAATGTACTATTAGACCACTGTAGTTGAATTCAACAACTGAAGCTTATTTTATTCATCAATATCAGAATATTCATTTTCCTTATATTTGTGTTTATAGAATCATCCATGTTTTTTCTCTCACAGTAAATTATATGCTAGCTGAATACTGGCTAAGAAGGACAACAATATCCTGGTTTGTATCAGAAACAGCGTGGCCAAAAGGACTAGGGAAGTGGTTGTCTGCCTGTACTCAGCACTGGTGAGGCTGCACCTTGAATACTGCTTTGTGCCCTTCACTTACAGGAGGGACATCAAGATGCTGGAGTGTGTCCAGAGAAGGACACAAAGCCAGTGAGGGGTCTGCAGAAGTCTTATAAGGAAATGCTGAGGGAGCCGGGATTGTTTAGCCTGGAGAAAAGGAGGCTGAGGGAAGAACTTATTTTCTCTACAATTACCTGAAAGGAGATTTTAGTGAGGTGGAGGCTGGTTCTCCCAAGTAACAAGAAATCGGATAAGAGTAAATGGCCTCAAATTGCACCAGAGGAGGTTTACACTGAATATTAGGAAAAAAATTCTTCACTGGACAGGTTATTGAGCACTGCAACAGGGTGCCCAAGAAAATTTTGGATTCACCATTCCTAGCAATATTTAAAAGACATGAAGTTGTGCTGCTGAGAAACATGGTTGAATGGTGGACTTGGCAGTGTGAGATTAATGGTTAGACTTTATGATATTAAAGGCCCTTTTTTAAAGGCCCTAAACAATTGCATGATTCTGTGATTCTGTTCTATGGTTCTATGATACTAAAAGATAGAAAAATTATATTCTAAAATGTAAATCTTATTTTAAATTAAGCATATTTCCATCCAACAGAAACAATTCTTTCTCTGCTAAATATATAAAATTTCGCTTCTAATTTTAGTTAAAGCAGAATGAAGTCCTGCATCAATTAAAGATGACTAGTTACTGTTTAGTTGTGGTGTGATGTTTTTTCCTGATAAAGGCAAACACAAAATTATGAAGCTTAAGAACTGAATTTCAATAGTACAATTAAAAAAAAAATAATATTTCCATTAGTTGCTTCTGATATTTTTTTAAAAATAATTTATCTGCAAGTCACAACTTGAGAGCATAATCCACCAACAAAGTAGTATTACGGTTGCTCAGCTGTTAAATTTTGATCCATTTTGTATTGTTTAAAAATCTGGGATTCTTTATATATATAGTTTCCTCTAGTGTTTATTTTTTAATTTGTAACATACAACAGAAATGAGATGCAGTGATGAATTTCCTTTTTGTGATTATTAGCTTTTAGATTAAGCATTTTATCTTGCTGGCTGCAGCCAAATAAACATAATTTACACACAGAGCTGTCTATTATATTCATTCAATGCATAGGATTTCAATTTTTTTCAATCCTAGCACAATCCCAGTGGCTAGCTAACAATAAAATGTAGTAATCAAAAGCTGCAGAGCAATTATTAGCACATACATCACATTACTATGTAAGGAGAGAACAGCTGGACTTTACAGGAAGAACTGTTCTGATGTTTTAGTGTTTAATTTCCTCCATGTTTTTCAGGATAACTGTCTAACATTTGGAATTACTGTAATTATATGCAATTATTGGCTTCATGTATTCATTAACCCACGTTATTCCCTGCAAATTGGGAACGCTGGAAAACTGTCTATGCAAGAACCATGCAACGCCTGTGCTGTCTCATACTGCCCTAAGTAAAACCCCTAACCATTGACTCCAAACAACTCCATGGCAGCATGCTGCAAAGAACTACAACTTGTAGATTTGAAGAAGGTTGATGAGAAATGAGGCCATAACCAAAGAGTCTGAGACTGCAAAAGCAAATCCATTAAACTGCAGAAAGCAAGCAGCACATCAATACCTGCAGAGCCTGATACACTGCTTATGCATTGTGCATCTCAAACCATCTATACTTTCCTTTTGGCATATACTTTTAGGAGGTATGTTAGGTCTGTTCCAAAATGCTAAGAAAAAAGAAATTCCTATTTACTGACACTGTTTGGAATCCTTTGAAATCTTAAGGATTACATAGATTTAGAAGTTCTGTTCAGGCTATGGTTCTTGACAGTACTCAAAAAAAGCAAGAGAAAACACAGGATGTACTCTGACCTAGTCCTTCATGACATCTGAGAAAGAAAAATGTTGCTGTAGCTGCCATATGTGACTGCAGAAACATAACCAACAGCTATACCCTACACTTCCATGTCTTCATACTTATCTTTGAACTATTAGATCATATCATCATTAAAAATAAGTATTTATTTGCCACAGTCTTTCTAAAGTCTTTAAACTACCTTCCTAAACATGAAATACAGAACAGAAATGAAAAATCACTTACGTGGAGTTCAGGAGATTCAGTCTGCCACTGGCTGATACTCTTCTAAAAGATGGCAATCTCCTCATGATTCTGTAGAATAGCAAGTCTGTGAAAAGACATATACATAATGTCACCATTTCTTGTTGAGTTTGCTCAAGTAGCATACTTGACTAGCATGATGTGCTCTCTCACACACAGTTTTGAGGCAAATTCAGCTTGAACTACTGAACTGGTTATGTGTCTGTACTAAGAAAAGTCATCCATAGGATGTTCCAGATATTTCACTTCTTTCTAGAAGTGTCCTTGACATAAGAGTCCAAAATACTTTTTTTTTTGCTCAGTAGTTCCCCAGATAAAGTCCATCTGATTTCCTTCTGGGTGTGACTGGAAATAGTCACAAGCTGCAAATCCCTTCCTACTGAGTAATTTCTGAAACACCTCACAGCATCTTTCTTCTATTTTTTTCTAAGTATTTCTCACATCTTTGTTCTATTCCTTTGCTGGAATATCCAGGCAGAGAACTATTTGTTAAGGTGCCTAATGATAACAGTCTTGTCATGATGATAAAACTGTAAATAATATGGAGGAAGGAGTATGAGATTTCTCCATGGCTGACATCTGAAACATTGCTAAAATATGAAGTTCAGATGTGACTGTCACCCAGATGGAGCATAGGAATGCCTGAAGACATCCGTAAGGGTCCAGATGTGTCTGAGATTTCTTTTCTTGAAGTGCTACTTGGCGCCATAGGAGGAAGATAAAGGAAAATGTGGACAACCAGGGAATTTGACCTCAAAGCAGTACTTGGAACTTTGCCAACATGAGCAATGTTTTGAGCATGGCAAAGATTTGAGTTCTGTCATCATTAATTTTATGTTTTAGAAAAGTGGTGGCTATTCTCAATTAGCATTTGATTTCTATCTTGCCACTTTAATCCTGTATGTCTACATTTCTGCAATGACAAGAATATGGAAGAAAGCCAATATACCTGGAATTGTCTATTTTTCTTTTACATTCACAATAATAAAATTAAATTATTCTTGTGACTTTTCAGACACTGGGTGTTATAAAATGTTTTACAAAGGAATGAGTTAAATCTTGTTAGTGCTGTGCTCTGTAGGCAAACAGGGCTTTTATTATGCTACAACAATTGTTCATACACAGAAGCAGAATTGCAACCTGATTTTATATTGAGAGCATGAATGGAGAAGATACTGAAGTTATTCTCTACTTATTTTTTATCATTCCAAAAGCTTTGAAAATTTTCATTCAAATAGACAAACATATATCAAGCAGAAAGAACAGCTGTAGATGGAGAAACTATTGATAGCTACATTTTGCCGATTTAAACCACCCGAACTAGCTAACCTAAAGGCTTTGTTGTTATTGTGATTTGTCAATATACAAAAAGGGTATACTCACAGAGAAAAAATATTCACAGTATTCACATTTCGTTTCCAAATCACCATATCCAACTTTATCAGCAAGATAAAAAACTGTTGTGAGTGAAGCCTATGAATTGTGTTAAGTGCTAATGATGATCTGAATAAATGATTTATTTATTGTCCCCTTTGGCCAGACTTCTCAGACTAATTCCATCTGATCCCTTCCTGACTGTGTTACAGTTTCTTTTCCCTTTTATTTTTATTCTTGATGGAAATCTTTCTCCTGCTATATAATCTCTTAGAAAATGAGATTTACATAAGAAATAAAACATATTATTTTTTTTATTAAACAGGAAATTTAAGTCCTGATTTAAAGGGAAGGCACTGCAGACAGGGTAAGCAGTGACTATTTGAAAATATGCTTATCCAGTTTACTTCAGAAAGGTCTTTGTATTTATGTTTATCTGATGATTCTTCTTAATCTGATTCTTTCTTCTTCTTAATGTAATAATTTTGAACCAGTTAGTCACTCAATTCTTGTGGAAATTGGTGACTACATAGACATGAGAGAAGGGTATAAAATAAATGTCTGTTTTTCCCATCTCTTTGTACAAATGCCCCTCCCTGAAGGACCTCAGAACCTGCCACAGCATATGATGATCTTTATGTAAACATGCAAAAAGTTAGACAGGCATAGGATATTTACAGAATCACAAAACATATAACGTAAGAAGGGACCTCTGAAGACTATCACATCACCTCTGCTCATGTCAGGGTCAACTCAAGCAGGCTGCTTGGGTCAATTTCCTGTTGGGTTTTGTAGATGTCCATGCATGCAGACTCCAGAATTTCACTGGGCAGGTTGTTCCAGTGTTCTGGAATTTACTCATACAGTTGTGGTTTTTTTTCTTAAGTTGGGATAATGAAGGACACTGGAGAAGACAGCAGATAATGGAGAATGTACAGGTAACCTGTTGCATAGCAAAATGAATACAAGGGAGAATTAGCTGTTGAAATGGAGATGGGGTTGTCTAATAGCCATGGGACAAAAGTGGTGATATTACAGTAAGGTAGTATTAACACTTAATTCTTAAGAACATTGAAAAAGAAGACATCAGTCTTCAATTCTCAATACTCCTGACCATCACGCAAAACTTACTTTCTTCCTTAGAATATATTTTAAAAAATTTGGTCTAGGACATTTTCAAGACATGTAGATGTGAGGAAACTAATTACTATGAAAAAGAATTGGTTGTTTGAGGGGTTGCAGGTTGGGTATTTTTTGGTGTGTTTTATTTATGATCCCAGATTGTGTTGGTACTGAAGCAGCATTTCCTAGTGTGAGAGGGTTAACCTTATAATTTCTAACCTATTTATCTACTGTTATCTTGTGTGGAAAGATAGAAGCTTATTTCCTATTCAGCTGGGTCACTACAGTGATAGTATGGGAAGATCAATAAATGTAGTACAATTTTGGTTTATACAGATATGTGAATACACCTATATGTGTCCTCACATTGGCTCTGATACATCTGGAACATGCCTTAGGAGCTCCCACCGGCACCAAATATGCATGTTTATTTAAAAGGCTTGAAAAACAATTAACTATTATGCACTTGCTTTAGGAATCAAGGAGTAATTTAGGTTGGAAAGAACCTCCATAAATAATATAGTCAAATTTCCTGTTAAAAGTAGGTTCACCTAGATAAGTTGCTGAGGGCTTCATCTAGCTGAGTTTTGAAAACCCCGAAGGATGGTAATTTTACAGCCATTTTAATATTTGACTACCCTCATGGTATTTTTTTTTCTCTTAAATATCCCATGTTCCAGCTTGTGCATGATACCTCTCATCCTTTAACCTCTTGGACGAAAGTGCTTTCATCTTCTCTATCCCCTCCTATTAGACAGACACAGATAGCTACAAGATCTCTCTTCAGTCTTCTTTTCTTATGATTGGCCAAAAAGCAGTTTTCTGAGCCTTTCTTGGCATATCATGTGCTCCAGCCACTTAGCTGTCCTGGTTGCTCTTCAATGAACTTGCTCTAGTTCATCAAGGTCCTTTTGTCCCAGAGAGCCCTGGACTAGACACAGCAATCATGATGCAGTCTCACAGTCTCTGGCTGAAGAAGAATCACTTCCCTCAACCTGCAGACTACAGGCTTGTGTAGCTGAAAGGAAGTCATGTAACACCTAAAAATAGTTTCACTTATCAGAATATAATGAATACTGATTTGCCTTGAACCTCAGTATAAGCGTATTAATATAGACGAACCAGCAACAGTACATAGCTTTTTTGAAATACAATGATGACATAGGCACATATGATGATGTGAGCAACATGACTACCAAAGGAACATAGATATGTGTAGTTGCATGTAGGAAGCGTGAAAGTAACTGAAAGTGGTTAGTCAAAAGACACTATAATCAAAAAGGACTGCAAATAGGAAGGACATCCACCTGAATACCCAAGAAATATGACTGACAAAATTGAAAACAAGATAGGCAGTATCAGGAGCAGAGAAGATCCTTTTATTATGGTTTAAATAGTATAAATATAGTCAGCAAGTAACTACAGCAAAATAGTATAAAAAACTATATATCAGGCAAATATAAACAGAAAAGAAGAAAAATACTCTTCATTAACAAAGTTAACCTTGACCACAGCCATCAATGCTAATTGTGTGGCATCAGCTTCATGTTACTGTACACACACAATAAGATATAAGTATTAAAGACAGTTTTGTACATTTAGTACTATTGATTAATAATGTATAAGAATTAACCATAAACATTAAATGTGCTGTTAAAAAATTAGTTCAGTCAATTTCATATTTAAAGTTTGATTTTGAAGTTAAAAACCGATCTGATTCTTCAGTCTTCTAAAAACTCCCAGAACAGCAATCTGATTCCCTAAATGCCACATGCATATTCATGCTTTTCAGTTGCTAATACAACCCAGAATGTGCTTGGCCTTCTTTGCTTCAATTGCACATTGCTGATTCATACTCAACTTGTTGCTACTCAGGACCCCCAGGTGCCTTCTTGCTGGTTGCCCCCAGCCTGTAGCTGAGAAATGGCATTGTCTTAATATCCCTGGTGCCAGACTTCACACTTGCCTTTGTGGAATTACATTAAATTCCTGTTAGGTCATTTGTTCAGCCTGACCAGGTCATACTGAACAGCAACCCTGACCTCCAGTGTATCATTTACTATTTGGGATCATCTGTAAACTTGCTGAGACTATTGTCTTTCTCACTCTCAGGATAATATTAAGCAGTGCTAACCGCAGGCTGCAAGATAAAGCTTGTAGAGCTGATCACAGCCCTTTAAACTCAGTAGTCCAGCCAGTTTTCTGTCCATATTTTGGTGCACCAGTTTTTCTGTTCAATCTTTTTGGCGTTTTGCCACCCCTACTTCACCCTTGTGTGCTTAAATATGTACTGTTCTTGTTTTGGCTCCAAGGAGGTGATTCCTGAAGACCATCTCTCTTAGTCCCCTTTGCCCTCCAGGGCAATCTTACATGGCAATCTGCCATGCATATTCCTGAACTAGGCAAAGTCTACTTTCATGAATAAGAGTTGGAATTTTATTATTCATTTTTCTCAGTTTTCCTAGTATTTTAAAAACCATTCCAGACATTATGCATACTGTTAAGGTCAAAATTTTCTTTTGACATAAAGTTTTGTCCTGCGTTGAGGTAAAACAAATTAATTTTCCATTTTACAAGTCTACTTTTTCAGCTGAGCCTTTTCTAATTAGTTAAACACTGAAATCAACAGCACATTGTTCAGAAAACTGTTCACTCTCACAGTGATAAGATCTGATTATACCAAGGAATGGTATGCAGAGACGCCCTTGTTTACACTTATTGCAATAACAACCAAGGTCAAGTAATTTCATTATTTGTCCCGCTGGATGGCTGGAAGCAGAAAAGTGTAGAGGGGTCACACCTGTAGGGAGAAGTGGACAGGAAAAGTGAAAAAAAACGACCAACTGGGATATTCCATCCCATCCGCATCATGCCTAGTATAAAAGCTGAGGGGTCAAAGGGTCAATTCTCTTTCTTCGATGGCCAGAACCAGAGCAGGACCCTGCCCGCTCATCTGCCTTTGATCCCAATCTGAACATTTCTGACTCCAGATCTGGAATCCAGCTCCTGTCCGTTACCCAGTTCAGTTTGGGACTTTTCCTGAAGCCTGCTGGTGACATGATCATCATCCTGGGAGCTTGATATGGTTTTGTATACAATGTATACCTTTTTCTTCCTTTTTTAAAATTTTCTTTTTATTATTTATTATATTATTATTGCTATTTATAATATCATTAAAGTAGTTTAGCTTTTTTTTTAAATTCCTAAACCTCTTTAATCTCTTCCTCTCCTCTCTTTTGCTTAGAGAGGGGAGGGGCTATCATCTGTCATTCTGACTGGTCAAAATCATGGCAGGCTTATTTTATATTGTGTTACTTTTTATTTATGTTTTTTCCTCGTCCTCCAGTTCTGCATATAATAGTAATTCAAACACACATGCATTTCTTCATTGAAAGGGCTATCAAGAATTAGAACAGTCTGCCCAGGAAAATGAGCGAGTCACCATTCCTGGAGATATTTATAAAATGTGTAACCTTGGCTCTTAGGGACATGGTTTAGTGGCAGACTTGGCAGTGTTAGGTTTGACAGTGATCCTTAAGGTCTTTTTCAGCCAAAATGATTCTATGTACATGTTTGTGAGCATGGATTTTAAATATCTTTTCTGTATTTTCTTCATCCGTTTTTCCATTGATAAGCAGCTGGACTGTATTGATACTTGAAGACTGTTTTAAATAAAAAAAGAAATATCCTAGTAAAAAGGTGTTTTATCAAAATCCTTGTTCTATATGTTAATGTGTACAGAGATATGTATGTACACATACTAACACAGTTACTTGAAATGTACTGTAAGATTTTTTAAGGCATTCATGAGATTGCATTTCCACACGTTTTCCATATGTATAATCATCCATTTTCAGCTAAGCCTGCATCTGAATATCTGAGTGCCAGGCTGAGCCTAGTAATGAGGCAAGTGTTATATCTTATAGTTACATATTTAAGATTTAGCTTAAAAAGCAATAGGGAAAAAATATCCAGGGAAAACAGTAAAGCACATTTCCCCAGGATTAGCTCAAGTTATCCCTTCTTAGAATTGTGATATTACACCATACTATTCTATATTTACGTTCTCATAGAGATATTTTCTTGTTTTTTTTTTCCTTTGTGACCTATTTAATTGTGTGATATTATCATACAATTATTTATTTTATTTCATAGCAATATCACTAGACATGATATGTTTTGCACAAATGTAGATGTTAGAGAACACCACTTCGCTCAAACTGCTGATCTTTGCATGCTTCAGCTATGAAAAAAATATTTAACATTATTTATTTAATCACTTAATTGTTGTAAGAGAATAATGACTACCTTTCTTATTTTCTTTCATACTGAATAGTTCATCTAGAGATGTATGAGTATTAAAGAATTTTCCATTGGCCTCCAAGATTCCTGAGAATTGTCCCGTTTTTCACAGTCACCTTCCTCAAATTATTTATAATATATCTTGTCCTTTTACTGTTTGATTCTTATCATCATTGGTTATAAATTGCCAGGTCACTTAGGAATTGAACTGTAGCACTCATATATTTCCCTTAGGGTACTGATTATCCACTTCTCTTTCCTCTGATAACAATAAAAGGTTCTAATGAAATTACTGACTGCCAGCACTATGTTGTCACTATAGTTGAACAAACTCATTTTTGTTAAGACATGACACGCAAAAAACAAACAAACAAACAACAACAACAAAACAAAAAAAACCAAACCAAAACAAAACAAAAAACCTTCTGCATAATTCATGGAATGATTGCATAAGAAATAGAGATGAAAGCCTGCTAGAAGAATTTCTTTACCTTCAAAGTAGCAAAGCAAGTATACATATAGCTGTATTAAAAGCAAAATTACTGGAAAAGTAGATAAAGCATAATTTCATATAATATACAACCTGGTCTAAAATTGTGACATAAACTTTTACTGAACAGGTATACCATACAACCTCTAGATTTGTCTGTCTACTGTGACAAAAAGGCCAGGGGATTCCTTTTAAAAACAATTTTTTTTATAAAAGTAGTTGAGATTATACCTTTCCAAAACTTAGTAAAATGTTAAATAGAAATCTTTTTGTTTATAAGCATCAACTCATCGTGCACAGGTAGAATCTAGCGGTTTTGTCATTACCATTGTTACTTGATGTATGTGGTTTTTTTTTCCCTGTATGCCCTACTGGTATGTTATCAGTTGTCTGTTATACCTTTCCAGTGAGTATTTTTGCTAGAGAAATCTAGTGTACAGCTTTTGTTCTATTCCAAGATAGTAGGAGCACAAGATGGTAGCACTTTAAGATACTTTATGGTTAATAAGAGATGCTATTAAATATATTAGTATGCTGAAAGACAAAATATTGTATATTTTGCATTGTATAACTTCTGACTCTTGGATTAAGTTTGCTCAAAATATATCTGACATTTTAATTTTGTTAAAAATTCTTACACCCCTTCTGCTATAGCACATTTAAGCTTTGGTGGATCTCATCACAGATTCATACATTTTTCCAGTCTTGTTCTGTCGTTTGCTCAAGGAACTTTCCATTTTGTGCAAGTTGGGACACTGTCCTTTTAACTCAAGAGAGATCTTCCCCTGTTTCAGATTTCTAAGATCTTTATCTCAAAGCTTAACATTGTCTCAACACTTAACATATGGAGCAGCGCTGTCACTGTGGTTGGTACTTGTGGTGGTGGTACTTTCCACCCCAAATGTGATTTCTGTAACTAGGTTCAAACCAACTTATTATCAGTAGGTTGTGCCCACGGTTTAATGTGTTAATATGTAACTAATAATGTAAAAACCCAAATCCAGAATTACATGATGTATTCTATACTGTCAGGACCTTTTGTAACGGTGCTAATGATAACTTCACTGAAAATGTGTTTCTAGTACTGTCTAGTTTGCCTTTTCACACCTCTTTAATACTGATGTGAAACAGTGTCCTGTACTTGACAGCCTACATAGGCCTTTCTTTCCTGCAATAATTTCCAGCAATGGCTTCTCATCACACAACAAAGCAGGAATATATGTATGAAATACAGTATCCTTAAGTCTGACTAATTACCTTCTTATAATTGATTAGCAAATGCTTTACAGAAAACAAATTTTTTAATGACTTGTGCTATGGTAATCTACCATGATCTGTCTTTAGTAACCCCACTGCATTGCATCCAAAGTCCATATATGGAATGATTCTTCTATTCCAAATTGTTTTAGATGTTACTGAATAGTAGAGTCAGATTATTTAGTGATATTAAAGTCAGACTATTAAGAAAAGAGGCATGTTCCTACTCATACCCTATGTGTTGAATCAGCCTTTGAGACGCTTGTATTTGACCTATGTCATAGGTCATATCTTTTGAACTCTGTATAGCAATCAACTCAGAGAAGAAATTATGACCTGAAAAGAATCATAGAAGGTCCTCAATAACAGCCTTATGTGTATGAATGACATTCCTGTCTTCCTATTCTGTAGCCTACGTCCTCATCTTAGCTCATGGAAAACAAAGGATTGAAGGATTTTTATTTTTTTACTTTAATACATATGTCTTTTTTTGCCATCCCACATGAATTTTATAGTCTTATTTAGTTATAACATATATGGAGACTATGTAACTTGTGATTATAGGGAGTTCAAGGTACATCTACTCAGGAGTTATTTTCTTCTTTCTCAGCTATGTTTCTTTGATCACACATTCCCTATCTGAATTGTACATCATCAGCCATTTGTTTCAATACTTGGCTAGTGACAAGTGAACATAATAGGATTTATCAGAAGCAGCAATGAACCACCTCTTTGTGTAAATCCCATTAATCACAATGTCAAGCTTGGTAACCGTTGGGTCAAATGATAACTTCTGACCTGTAATTATCTCTGGATACATGAATAGCCCATAAATATTAATACTTGAGCAGTTTCATTATATCTGCATGAAAACTTTGCCTGTGTATTAAATGTTAAATATACATCAGAATATAGGTCGTTACCAAATTCAAGTATTACAAACCCACATACATATTTCTTCTTTGCAATAAACTGAAAAATGTTGAAGGCTCTTTAGAAATTATTTTTCTTAGAAAGATTAATTGCACAGTTTGGTCTAGAAGTAGTAGACAACATATGACCCCTATTGACTTATTGCGGTTTAAGTGTCAACACATTCTACTGTGGATCCATTATTTATTTACATATTCAAAATAATCACCCATTAATGATTTCATGATGTTTCATGAAAACATTTTCTCAGATGCAATGTGTTACTTTGTCTTTTGGTTTATCTGCATATGTTCCCTTTGGAGCATATATTTGATTGAAGTGGCAGTGTGGCAGATCCCCTAAGGCAGAGTCAATGAAATAATTTTCTGAGGTCAACCTAGTGAACAAAAACCAGCAAAAAGGAGCAGATGTCTTATAATAAAGGTCTGAGTCCCAGTTCCTTGTTTTTCTCAGAAGGGACACAAGGGACCCATTTGTAACCTCCTGCTTCTAGAAGCAAGATGACTGTTACCACCTTTGGAGGAGCTTAGGACAAACTTTTCTTCTGTTCTGATCTTCACTTAAAGTGAAGGTTTTCTTTCTTTTTTAACTATTCTTTCTTTTTTAACTATTCCTTTATCTCTAGAAGTAGAGATACTCTTGTAGAGTACCTGTCTTCTGTATCATGAATATTCCACCAGTATTCCCATGAAGGTATTGTATATCTATTAGAGGAATTAAATTTATATTATTAGAGGAATGAAAAATGTATGCAGACTTTAAAGAATGCAGTTCTAAACTGAAGTCACTGATGAACATGTATTTGCTTTAATATTCATGACACAACTGCTTTCATAAGAAATATGAATTTAAAGTCCCTTGCCCTAGAGAACATTAAATGAATCATAAATAATTGTTCATTGATAAATGCACACCACAATAAATACAGCTGTTCAGATCAGATTTTACCTTGACATAGGGAAAGTAAATTTAGAACAAGTATTTATTTCACTAAAAGATTTATTTCATAATTATGTAGGATATAATACTTGTGACTAACATATTTTTAACAAATAAAAAAAAACCTTGGCCATGATGTATAATACTTATTAATTGGAGTAGCCCTGTGCATAAATAATCAATATTTTAAGGTCCATTTCTATGTATTTTTATCACCATGCTGCTTAATTAGTATTACTGTTCTAAGCATTGCATATACAGGTAGTAAAATTCAGCCACTTAGAGATCCTTTACTCTAAGTAGACAAAATGCATATAGGAGAACTGAGAACAGTTCTGCAGGAGAGAGTCACAGAGCTGAGAGTGAATACAGTAAAGCTGGATACCTCATACATTCATAACTTAGAGAGCACCTAGGCTTCAGAAAATTACTCCATTTTACATTTTGTAGTGCTACCTGTTCCCTGATGGGAAAGTGGGAGACATTGATATGCCATTTAACCAGAAACCTGCAATAAATTTATATGATAACTAACAACCAGACTTATCCAAGGCTTAGTGTCATTAATATTACCATCCACCTTCTGTACAAGAACCTACTGGTCAGAAGATTTTTCTGGGAAGTGTCAGGCTTGGACACCTGACTTCCCCAGATATGGGAATCGCAAGTAGAGTGGCCATCCAGGTTGTAGGTATTATGAGGAGGGCACCTTCTTCTGAAGATGAGTTACTCTGCTAGCAGTGAAGAAGTAAAGAAGAGAGTAAACAGAAGGCAGGTTGAATTTAGCCTCGTTAGTAAATCTTCAAAGGTCTGGATTCAGGTGGCTCACACAGCTCCTTTACTCAGGTAAAACACAAGAGGTCACTACCAGGATGACCCACAGATCACCTTATGTATCTGTAGATAATGAAAGGATATTATTTCAAAAGTACATGAGATATCTGGATTATGACTGAGGTCTGGCCTCTCTGCAGGTCAGCAACTGCTTCAGTATGTCCCAAAGTTCAAAGCACACTTAGAGTCATACTAGCCCCATTGCTTCTAACTACATTCTTCCTGCTAACTTTGAGGGTAAACAGTAAGGATCCCCACTGGATAGAAAATTACATAGATTAAAAAAAAAATAAGAAAAATTTAAGTCTACCTTATTATGGAACCATTATAGTGTTTTTTTCTAGAAAGGATTTCTGGAAGTCAAGAACACATTGCTCAAAGCCTTGTCCGTTCACTTATGAACTGTTTAGAAGATGGAGATACTAAAAACTCTCTGGACAACCATGAGGAAAAGCTTGTAGCACCACAATTTAGATAGATTTTTCCAGTTTTATCACTGGGTCTAGTAAAAGGTGCAAATAGGTTATAAAAATATTTCAATACCTTTCTCCAATGTAAATGAAACTGACCTTCAAGCAAGAAAGTTATCTAAACATTATTTTGGATAGCACTTTGAGAGATTTATAATAAATATAATATTGTCACAAATTCAGTTCAGAATTCTTCCAAATTGAAGAAGTTTCACTTTGGGTTTTTTACCTTATTCTGTCACAAACATATAAAAGAATAGCCCTGAACAAGATCTTTT
Organism: Pedionomus torquatus; assembly: GCA_013398155.1. Taxonomy (NCBI): domain Eukaryota; kingdom Metazoa; phylum Chordata; class Aves; order Charadriiformes; family Pedionomidae; genus Pedionomus; species Pedionomus torquatus. Next base: position 244,773 of record VZRU01001707.1, read on the forward strand.
TAGAATTTCTTTTAAGAAAAATGAAAAATAGAAATACCTGAAAAAGATTAAAAAAAAATGAAATATGCAGGTAAAAAACTAAACCAAAAATTAAATTAAATCCATCCCCTTTTATAATAAAAATAAAAGGGTACACATTTGCCACAGCTCACACTGCAAATCTTGCTTTGTTTTCTTTGAAAAACTGAGCAGCTTGTCTTAAACTTCTCCATTAACAGAAAATATACGAGTATTTCCATTATTTTCTGGTTCAGAACATTAAAGAATGCAGAGTTGTACATGGCATTCAAGAATTAAAATGTACCCCTTACTGTAAGCCTTTACTGACAGTGAAACCATGGTGATTCTGCCTGTGCACTAGAGCGGCTTAATGAGAACCTATAAAGTTGATCCCCTTTGGTGCATTGTGCCACATACAGCATATAGCTGGTATAGAATTTTTAAGAGATGAAGCAGTGAAAAAGCCAGTCAGGGATGCTCAAAGCTTATGATTGTGCTAGTAAAACAAAAAGTGCTAGGCCAATAGCCCAGGCACTGGAAATCTATATTCTCAAACTGTTAGAATGGCCAGCACTTCCCAAAAATCTTATACACGGTTTGGGGATCATTTGTAACAGTCCAGAAACCATTCACAACAGTCAGCTTGATAAAAACATTGTTTTTCAGAAGCCAAGATAGAGTGATAATATTGAGAGTCATGAAAAATATTTGTGAGGTGGGATATGTCACAATCTTTATAATTGCAAAGTTCTTTTAGTCCAGATATTAAGTAACTCCATATTTGTCTTTCTATACCTTATATGATACCTTTGTCTATGCATTATGGGATCCATAATTTGATGTGGAAAATGGTTTTGAAGCAGTGCTGAGACCACTATGTTTTGTCATATAAGCTCTATGGATACATTTAAAGCATACCTACCAAAATGCTCTGTGATAAAGAAAAACAAAAAACTCTCTGGGATTCTGCACTTGATACCTAATTATGTCTTTTAAGCAGTTATGTTCACTTTGAGCTGAAAATCTATACAAATCACATCTGCTTCTGTGTCTCTTCTAAGGATCTTAAAGATCCCAGAAGGAAGGACTGTATTTATTTTATGTAGCTTCCATTTTTACTGCAACAACAGAAAAGAAAGCAGAAGAGACAGGCAATGAACATTGACACTCAAGATGTATCTTTTACTTTAAGCATGTAAAAATGAATCAGTTCCAACTAAGAAGCTCTATTTCAGTCTTGAGGTTGTCTTGAGAATTATTAACCAACCATGGGTCCAGAAACAGATATCAAGCTCTGGCACAATATTTCAAATATCAAAAATGTCAAGTCAGTTTAAGAATTTTGGACATTGCTCCTGATCTGCACAGAAAACTGTAGGGAAATGAAGCCCAGAAAGTAGTAGTCTTAAAGTACTTAATCTAATACACGAATCTGGAAAAGTCAGCTGATATCTGATTTGTCAGGCTAGACAAGAAAATACACTCTGTATGTTTATGCTACTATATCGCAGTAGCATAAGAAAAAATTTATTTATAAGAAAAATGTACATGTTTTAATCTGCATCCTGAAATCACTGTATAATCGTGCCCTGTAGTGTATAATACAGAGCCACTATGTGGGGATTATTTAGTGAATAAAATAAGTTGAAATTAGAGAAAGGACATCTTCCTGGACTAAGTCACAAAGCTTTTGGAAAAAAAAATAAATCTGACCCTATCCTCTCACTTCTGACCAAACTTTGTTCTTAAAATGTCTGCTAGAAAGCTCAATGCACTTAGACTTGCCTGTATACTTGAGGGAGATGCTGATCAGGATTTAAAGGTAAGAAAAGGAGATTTATTTGTACTGTAGTAAGGAAGGAATGTGAGAGTTGGACCCCATGGGGTTTTCTGCAGGGCTCACAGGACGGGAGATTTATAAAGCATTGCTTTGAGAAGCTGAAGTGCAGGCATGATAGTCACAGCCTTTTTAATGGTCATGGTTTCAGCTGGGGTAGAGTTAACTTTGTTACTAGCAACTGGTACAGTGCTGAGTTTTGGATTTGGGATAGGAAATAGTGTCAATAGCACACTGGTGGTTTTGGTCGCTGCTAAGCAGTCAAGGCCTTTCCTGCTTCTCACCCCACCCCACCAGTGAGCAGGCTAGGGGGGTGCACAGGGAGTTGGGAGGAGACACAGCTGGAACAGCAGCCCTCAACTGACTAAAGCACTATTCCATGCCATGTGATGTCATGATCAATATATAAAGCTGGGAGAAGAAGGAGGAAGCAGGGTGGGGTTGTTTGGAGTGATGCTGTTTTTCTTCCCAGTTAACTCCTGTGATAGAGACCAGCTTTCCTGGAAGTGGCTGAACACCTGCCTGCCGATGGGAAGTAGTGAATGAATTCCTTGCTTTGTTTTGCTTGTGCATGTACCTTTTGCTTTACTTATTAAACTGCCTTTATCTCAACCCAAAGTTTTCTCACTTTTACTCTTCTGATTTGTTCCACCATCCCAGTCAGGGGGAGTGAGAGAGTGGTCCTAGTTGCTGGCTGGGGTTAAACTACTACATTAATGTTTAATATTATCATTCTGTTTTTTAACAGTACAAATATAGGTTGTTTTTTTTTTAAATAATTCATTATTATAAATGATTTGCTATCTATATTTGACCTCCAATCCAAACAGGAAGTTACCAGTGGGAAGCTTTGTGAAACCACTGTAAATTATTGTTTTGTGAGCTTAAGAGGTTCTGCACAAAGCAGCTACCCTTTATGTCTGTCATTTCTTCTCAGGTGTCTACTTATTATACTAAGTGTTGTGTTTTAAACCTGGTAGGCAGCTCAGCCCCACACAGCCACTCGCTTACTCCTTCCCGGTGGAATGGAGATAAAAGGGAGAAAACTCACGGGCTGAGATAAAGACTCTTTAATAGATAAAGCAAAAGCTATACATGCAATGTCCTTGTAGAACCACTTATGGTGGTAGTTCTTTGTCTAATGCATTGTTCATTATTTTATTTTTCTCATATTTAAGCACAAAAATGTGTTTAATTGACCTTAATGGGTATAATAAAAAATACCTAATAAAGGCCCAATCCTGTATCTCAGAAGAATTTTTAAAAAACAGGCGCAGTCTGCACTTGCCAGAAGTTTTTGCAGAATTCTGAAAAAGAGGGTATTTCCAGCAATAACTTGACATAGTTTAGTCCTTTCCATAAATCACACAGATGATGCCACATTTGAGGAATAAATTCTACTCTCCTTCCAACTTGCAACAGATTGGTAACAAAGTTAGTATCTTCAGGAACAGAGAAAAAAAATCACAATAAGTAAGAATTTACTTTTTTGATTCATCCTTGTTTAGTGGTAGAAACAAGAGAACGATCTTGTCTCCTGTCCCTCCAAAACCACCTGATGGCACTGTGGAAAATGAGGTCCAGAGCCTTCACCTATGCTATTTGTACAATCTTTGCTCTTATTCAGTACTTAAGACCAGAAAAAAGTTGTCAGTAGAGTTGCCTTTTTTGAAACGTGTGTTAAGCAATGTTAACTTTGAGAGACACATTTACATCATCTTTGTTCTGCTACCTTTCTTTCAAACTGTTAAGGAATCATAAAATTTCTTTCTTTCTTTCTTTCTTTCTTTCTTTCTTTCTTTCTTTCTTTCTTTCTTTCTTTCTTTCTTTCTTTCTTTCTTTCTTTCTT
>VZRU01001707.1:248707-272948 GCA_013398155.1 Pedionomus torquatus
TCCTTCCTTCCTTCCCTCCTTCCTTCCTTCCCTCCTTCCTTCCTTCCCTCCTTTTTTTTTCTTGCTTTTATGCTTAAAAATCTTATCTTTTGGGATTAACCTCACCTTCTCTGAAGTTGACCCATCTCTGGCTCTGGTGCACAGAGATTCAGTAATTTCTAGATAAAGAACAGATAGGTTAATTGTGAACAAGAGGTGGAAAGAATAACAGTAGCATATATGAGAGTAAGTCCTACACCAAAGAGACTAAATTAATCGAGGTAACATATGTTCACAGCAGGTAAAGAACTTTTGTTCCAATAGTAACTTTTACATTATGCTAATCTCTAAGCATACTCAAGTCAAAAAACATGGTTTTTCTTGATTTGTGCAATATGGTTTGAGCCCAGCTTTAATGTTATTAGAGAGGATCATCAGAATGCTCGCCTTCAAAACTGCAAACCAACAGAAATGTTTGTGGTTTATTCCTACCAGTAAAACAGCTGCACCAAACACAGCTCAATACTTTTCTTATTCTTGTTTAGAGTTATCTATGCTTGCAGTCTGATATAAAATCATTTCATATTTATCATACTCATATTTTGACCTCTTTAAGTGCAAGACTAAATAGGCAAAAATGCAGCAGTGTGTTATCTCAGTAATAATTTGGGCCATGGCCAAATTGGATGATGTATCTGGACAATTTTGGATGATGTCTTCTTGACAGGACAAGAGGAAATGGGCACAAACTTGAACATAAGAAGTTCCATGTAAACATGAGGAAAAACTTCTTCACTTTGAGGGTGGCAGAGCCCTGGAAGAGGCTGCCCAGAGAGGTGGTGGATTCTTGTCTCTGGAGATGTTCAAAATTCACCTGGAAAAGTTCCTGTGCAATCTCCAGATGTCCCTTCCAACCCATATCATTCTGTGAATCTGTGGACATGTAGGATGGTAGAAATTAATGGGTAGTACACAGAAAGCAAAAGCTAAGCACAACAAGATACAAGGAATAGTACAAACTAATTTTACTACAATTAAAATATGATTATAATAATCAGATTTCATGCAGTTTAAAAAATATACAGATAATAAAAGTGAAGAAGTTTAAGAAGGAGAAGTTAATTTTTTCCCTAGAAATTAAATTGGTTATCAATAGTTCTGTCAGGTTTTATAAGTCTGGGCTACATGCTGAAGGACATCTTGAAAGAATGGTAAGCATTGAACCTGGTTATAATAACATAGCAGTATGGACTTACACACAAGTGTTTTATACTGAGCTAGAGTATGAGTTTAAACTTCTCAGGTGCTCTGTGGTAACCACCAATATGTCTGCTTTTTCTCTAGGCTTACTTCAAGGATGCTGATCCCTTTTTTTACATAGACGTGAAAACATGCAGTAACTATTGCAAAGCTAAATTACAGTAACCGTTTCATTTTGATTAAACACTCCCTAATCCAGCGATTTAACTTACCACATGAAAGCAGAGAATATTTGGTTCTCAGCTTCATTCATGTTAATTAATGAATATCAGAAGAGCATTTCTAAGCACACATTAAATATGACATTTAAAATAAGTGATCTAAATATAAAAAATATCAGCTTTAATGGTAGTAAAGGAAGAATCTAGCCTCAAGATTACCTTCCTATCCAAATTAAACTCTTTCCTTTGACACATACCCAGTCTTAAAATTCAGTCTAAGTGTTCCATTTCTGAATTACTTACTACTAATCAAGTTGCACTGTTCTGTCTACTTCTTCCCCTAAACAGTTCATCTGACTTTATTGTATTTATATTCCTTGGAAAGCTTTCATACTTTATTTCCTTGCCACAGCTCTAATGGCTCTTTTGGCAACTCTGAATCCATCTGAGTGAATCTAGGGCTACATCTGTCCTTGAGGCATTTCCATCATCCTCTGGGATAGTCTCCTACTTACCACTTTTTTTCTTTTTTTTTNNNTGGGTTATTTTCCTCCTTTCCCCTTTTTTTTTTTTTTTTTTTTTTGTGGTTTTCCTCCACTTTATTTTACCTGGAACACATTTTTTCATTGTCACAAACTAACTTTTTCCATGGCCAGTGGTCAGGACTACCCTGTAGCTCACCTTCAGGGCAGCAAACCTCAATTTTCTTCTACATCATTGCACTGACTACTATCTGGTCCCGGTTTTTCTTCCTTTCCAGGTGGCTTTTACACAGACTATTATTATTTAATCTATTTTCTATCTTCTTCCATAATACAAGTTTGTCTTTTTTTTTTTTTTAATAATTTGCCAGACGTCCTATTTATTTTCCTTTAAGTAATAGAAGACTCTAAAATTAAACAGTCGGGAAATAGTGTTCAGAAACCTACTGTCCTTAATTTGTGGAGGCAAATAATCTGTATACCCAAAGCAAATCACCTAGACAGCCATGTTATAGCAAAAACTGCTTATTCAAATCTTCTACTCCTCTACTGTTATTAGCTTTATCAAGTTACAAATTTCTTTTTTCCCTCTAACTTTTTAAACTTCCTTTGGGGTTATTGTACCAGTTTGTTTAATTTCAAGAATTTAAGATAAAGCTACATTATTTTATTTCTGTATTTTGCATTTCAATTGATCCTTCTAGTTTATTTCAGCATTACTGCATTAAATTTTTCATGTAAATTACGAAGTAGAACTATAGATGTGTGATGTTTAAGACACATTGATAGAATATTAGAGTTCAAAACATCATCATCTCAAATATCCTTGAGGGAAGTACAGAGCATCATGTATATCAAGTAGATATACAAGGTATATATATGAGTGCTTTTCTATGTTACTGGCAAAGTCAAAGATTTAGGTTTTGTTGTTAATTGCTTGTAAAAATGAAGATTAAATCATTTTAAGCAACAGTCTAGTTTAAATATCTATTTAAGCTGTTGGTAAACATCATTTAGAGTTAACCTGTGCATTTCAAAGTACTAGAAAAAAGCTCACTGGAGGCAAAATAATTCACCTGAGTCTCTCATTTGCTTCATGTACAGATAAAATGATAAAAGGTAATCTAGAAAATAAACATTACATATTATATAACACTTCAATGGTTTGCAAACAAATATTGATTCTTTCATTTTAATTGTTATAGTGATCAACACAGATGTGTCATTCATTGCTATATACTTTAAATCTCCTCAGAACTGAATCAATAATGACACTGTATAAACAAAGGCAATCAGACCGTATCCTACTGTTATATATATCTGTAAAAGAGGTTGTTTTCAACAAACCGCTGATCAAGCAATCAGTCCAGAAGGTATTCCAGTATGGTAAGCAGGTCCTGTTTTCTCTGAAGTCCTGAATATCTTCCCAAAAAATACAATTGGCTATACTTCTGGACTCCAAAGAAAATACAAATCTTTTTGTAAACAGAATCACTAAACTTTTCTCATCAGGAAAAAAATAGCAATAAAATACTGGTTACACTGCTGGATCAATTGCTAGAGCAATGACCAGGGAACAAACAAGAGAAGTGACATTTACTAAGAAACAAGTTCCCTGTTCCTTTGCTCCTAAAACTTCTCTTTGCTACTTAGCTCAAATGACATTCAGTTATTTGCCTCCCATATGTCTGTGATTTAATTATAATCAAAACTGTCAGGGAAGTATTTTAAATCACAGGGGTTTGTCAATGTTTGCTGGCACAAGCATGGAAATTTTCCGTGTTAATCTTTTCTCTGACTTTAACTTTATATTAATGGCCGTCTTTCCTCAGGCTGCCTTCCTAAGAAGCACTGGGGATCATGATTGAAAGAGAAATAAGCTATATATTGCCTCCAGCAGTGAGCAGCTGGTGTTTTAGCTGTCTGAATACAAACTTAAGATGTACAATTCTAGCTGTATATGACAAGGGCTTTTATGGCTCAGACAACAGCACCTAGCTTGTCCAAGTCCACCACAAGGATTGACATGAAGAGATTATTGTAAGGCTAACTGCATTAGAAAGTACCTGCCATTAAGTGGGAAAGCACAAAAAAGTTAAGGAGGTTCAAAATGCTTCACTGAAGCAACTGTTTTCTCAAACAGAGAAATAAAGTTATAGAATGTCATCTGTCTTAATGCCTCTGAACTTTTCAAAATTTGTTCGTAAAAAAACCCAACCCTAACCCTGCAATTTATACGCTGACTATTTTAAAACTTGTACTTCTGATTAAAAAAAAAAACAAAAACAAAAACAAAACCAAAAATTCTTTATCACTGTTCTATTGGTGTGTTTGTTTTGGTTTTTTTCTTTTACATTGATACAGATAAAACATCTCTTGTGAGATATCTCTTTCAAAGACACTGGAAAAAATTATAACAGATTATCTCGCCCTTTGTAGTTAAATTGTAACAAAATAGCTTTGAACCTTTAGTGATTAACTTCTCATACATTCCAAAAAAAAGATCTAAGTGGGAAAAGCTAGAAAGTCTGAAATGTATATTGTTTTCAGTTTTAATTAAATTACATTTAAATTTAGTTGCTGTAGGACTTTCTTTTCTTCTGTTGTCTTCAAAAAAGGGGGTTGCATTACATTTGTCTGTTGCTGTTGTAAGAATTATGCTGTCTCACTTTTTTGTTAATTATGACCAGTCTCCTAAATTAAGCTACTGATTGACTTCTAGAAGTATACACTTTTCCACAATTAAAAGCAAATTTCTTCTATTGACATAGTAATCCCTGATATAAATCTATCAAAGTTCCGTTGCATACAATACAGAACAATTCAGGATAAATACAACAGAGTAGCAGAAGGTGGATTAATTTAATGTCCTATTCCAAAGTGTGATATATAATACTGTTGCTGATACTTTCACAAAATTATTTAATACATTATGTTGATATTTGATGAATTATGTTACCTTTGAAAGTATTATTTTAGTTATGATGGATTATTTCCCAATAGCAAAGAGCAAGACAAACTAATTGATAAATCCTAGTCAACTGGCTATAAATCACAATTATTATTTCCAAAATACTGATTATAGATTGAGTGCTATAAAACCAGTAAAGAACTTCTAAGAGAATTAAGAAAAGAACATACATGTCAAAAATAAATAAATTTTTGGTTGTTTTGTGCCATGGCTTAGTTTTTCCACCCCTCCAGATCACTATAAGATAATATTATTTTCATATGTAACATTTTTAAGCTTGTATAAAGAGCTACACAAATTGCTTGACAATGGATAAGTGGAATGAAATTAGAAAACTCATAATTACTTAAATTAATCAACTGCAAATTAGAGGAAGTTAGAACTAACTTCTAAAATTATAAGAAGGTTTACAGAAAAAAATGTCTGTCAATTTTGCATTTACTGATAATGTCTAAATCAGTATACTACTGTCCTGGTTTGAGGTAAAATGAACTTCTCTTCCTAACTTTTTCTTCTATTAAGAAATACAGAGTTTAAAGCAGGTCAATTGACAAGTAATGATCAAATTTTATAATCACCTATTATGTCTGTCTTTATGTCTGTAGTATACAATGATTTTTAACCCTTAGTAAACATCTCTGACATAGAGGTGCACTGCAGATTGATGGCTTTTTTATTTCTGGGTGTTTAGTCACACATATAATCATTGTATATGAAAAGGGATATAAAGCAAATTCAATTATTTCCTCTGTATAGAGAATCATTCTGATTCATCAGAAATCCCAGCTGCTATTCATGTCATATAGCAAAAGAAACAATAACAAAGTGAAGATTCAAATGCAAAAATAGTAGATTTACCTTTAATTTCTCACCAAGACATTTATAATACCTTAAAATATTTCTATATCAATTCAATAAAATGATCTAGCCTTCAATTTAATAGTGGAATTAGCTCAAGGGAAGGATCTAAAATAACACAGTAAAAATATATATTATATATTAATGTAATAACATCCTCTGATAGTTCAGTAAATAAGATTTGCAGTAAATCCAGAAAGACCATAGATTTTTAATTGACCCAATAGTGCAAGTCTCAGGATTTTTCTGGCTTGTCTTGGGCTAAACTAATTTTAGTTTGTGTTAGTTGTCACTGTTGGCTAAATTCACTTTAACTTTAGTTTGTAGGGATAATAAGTAGTTATTCAATTTGAACCATTTTTGATTCCAAAATATAATGTGATGTCAAAGAATGTAGACATAGGATGGTATCTCAAATTACAGTCATCAGTCAGTGGTCACTACAGGAGAACAATTTTCTACTGCTAGGTAAAAACAGTTTTAGACATTACAAAAAGGAACTGAAAACTGGGATCCTTTCAAGAACAAAAAAAGCACTCAATCAAACTTTGGTAAGTATATGTCTAAAACCAAAACCCAAGGCATCCCAGTTTGAGGAGGAAGAATATCACGCACTGGGCAAAAAGGGGGAAGATGTCTCCTCTGGGTTTCTAGTGAAACATAGTGAAGATTTTAGGGTGCTGACAATTTGCTATAACTCTCTGTCCCATTACTTGCCTGAGGAATCCTTCTCTGTGCCAATTCAAGGGCCATACAGCTTCTACTCCAGTAGATAGCAAACCTCAGCAACGTGCTGTGCTCTGGACTGTCTCAAGGGAACAAATGCCTGCATAATGAGAGGCCCCAGTACTCTATGCACTTCCAGTGATCCATCCCACTGATTTGATGCATATCAGTGGTTTTATCACTCAAGAAACATCATACAGCAAAAGTGCCCATCTCTACTGACCATAAAGGTGCATGTAGTTTGCATATTGGCTAAATTCAAGTTGAAGTCAAACAGTCTACCAAGATAAAACAGATGCCAGATTACGATCCTTTTGAACACAGTGTCCATGCTCTGCAAGAACCAGAAGTTCAAGTACATTAACAGGGTTTCTTACAAAGGTATGAAGGTGGAGTTGATTTGCACACACTTCGTTTCAACTAAGAGCTTCATATTGATAAGCACATTAGCATTGTTCCAGCTGTGCGTTATTCTGAGACCAGTTCAGCCGATTGCTCTGAAAATGTTTATCACATTGTTTATAAAATTGTTTATCACCCTTTCAAGACAGATGCAAATACTCACAGAGGTGAAGTGCAGGTGAAATTTTGAGTTTCCCATTTCTCCCAACATGTCTATGTTTTGAATGTGCAGAAATATATCTCTGGGTGCTTAGGCAAGAACTGAAGTACAGACCTTTTGTAGTTCAGAGGTTAAGCATCAGGTTAAAAGGGTATTTTGAGGTGGTGTAACCATTTTTGAACATTTAACTTGACGTGGCCTGATTTGCATTTGGTTTTCCATTCACAATGGATCAGTTAAAACTACTAATTTTAGCTAAGCTAATTTCAGATCCTTCCCACTTTTTCTTCCTCAATATGTAACATAGATTTCAAGGTTTTTACCTTTGTCATGTAATATTATTTTATTAATTGTTATATGATACCAGCACATGGCAGAGACACAAATATTTCTTCTGTGTTAAAATGTTAAACATATTTATTTGTACCTCAGTGCCTTCTGTCTAAAGTCATTCTTTGATTTAGTCCTAAATGATCTAACAGTCAAGCAGACCCATTGTACTGATTTTCAGAGATCTCTCATTTCTTTCTCTGGTCACCAGTCAATTTTTACATTGTGACAATACCTACAAGGCCTCCAGTTACTAGGACTGAGATTTAGTTATGCTGCAGAATTTTAGTTCTCCACTGTGGGCAAGACAATTTAACTGTGTCCCCTAGCTATAAATAGGAATAGAGATAACAGTGCATTTTATAATGTACCTGGCATTGATATGAAGTGTGATGACCTTTGCTGATGCATTTCAAAGGAAATATAATCCTATTCTGAATAAGTCAACAGAATAACAATGACATTGCATTAGTCTTCAATACTTGGTTAAAGTATGTACATTCTAACTAATGAATTACTATATACGGCACAGATCTATTAGGGCAGAGTCCATGGTCAAATACCAACATAAAAACAATCACAGAAGCTCAACTCTCAAAAGGATGAGTCATATTAATTGTACTTATTTCTTTTATTCTTCAGGTTTTTGGCCTTTTTTTTTTTTTCATTCATTATTTTAATATTACCCAATCTTCATTAAAACAGAATCTGTTCATTACAGTCAAGGAAATCATTCATGGATAATGTTAAATTTTAGAAACATAGTCTCAGTCCATAAAGAATTCTGAGCATCCTCATTCTACTGCTTTTTGTAAAAACTAAAGTAATCTGAGAAAGAAAAGTTTAAAAATATCATCGGAACTAGTAATGGAAGGGTAGAGTAGACTAATCCCATTCTTCAAGTCATGTATATACAGGCCCTCACCTGTGACTTTTTATTTATACCTCCTAGAAAACAGTATACCATCTGCACAAAACATCTGCACAAAGGTGCAATTGGTGCATTGCTTTCTACAAAGCTAATTCTTATAAAGCTGGACAAGTCACTAATCATCATCTAATTGCAGAGCTGCTGCTATAAAATGCCCTTGAGTGCAAAATAATAACAATTGCATGCGGGAGGCAGGTGGTGCCACCCAGTCCAACAACATAAAAGCAGCTTGTAATCTCTCAAAAAACCCCCCATTTCTAATCCTAAGAAAAACTATAAAACAGTTGTAGTGGACCCTTTCTGTCTGTCTGAGACACTAGGTTCTATTTATGCATTCACGATTGACTCTTGTAATTATTTCTTCAGAGGGAGAAACACATGCAAGAAACTGTTGTTTTATCAGTTGAAGTAATGTTCTCATACATTTTAATACAAATACTATTTCTATTGTCATATATTATGTATTAATTTCACATTTGAAGAGGTGAGGTAGGAGGAATATATCTATGCTTTTAGGTTTGAGAAGAGCATCATGCACTTTGAAAGTGCAAGGTCAGCTGTAACATAAAGTATTCCTTGTAGACAAACAAGCAGAAAATTCCAAGGTGCTAGTACAGCTAAACATGGCCTTTATTCCAAATACTTTTTAAAATAACTGTCACCCAAGTAAGCAAAATATTTTGAGTATATAAACTGGGGTCTTGACCATGATTCAGAGAAGGCTTTTGTCAGCTTGCTATTTGACTAACAACCATTTAATAACTGAATGTCTAACTAGTGACCAGTATTTGGACAAATGGGGATTTGGCAGTTGATGTTGAAATAAGCACCCAAGAGACCTTGTGCTGCTGCTCAGGTCATTATGGTAATGCAGGACACAGCATGGTGTTGGTGGCAATGTTGCAGGGGGATTCCCAGCACCAATAGGACTGGTTGTTTTGGTCAGTCAGAGACCTTGGTCTTGGCAGAGTTCCTGAAGGTGAAGGTCTTGGTGGCATTATCTTGGAGCATGCACACAGATTGTGAAGCCACTAGGCTGAGAGAAGTGATGAGCAGATTGTGTAGCATCAAGGATGATGATTAGGGGATCCAAAGGTTATGTGCAGAGACTCTGGGGGTAGGAAGAGCTGTGCAAGCTCACATTGAACAGAAAGAGGTACAGTCGAAGGATATGCCTGAATGGGTGGAAAGTGTTATGGAGACTATTAGGACAATAGATGATTGTCTTGTGACTTCCATCAACCAGAAGGTTATTTCTCCATCGGCAAGGATCATGGTAATTAGAAAAGATAAACAATCTGCCCAGGAGACATTCAGGTCACCTGGGCTGGATTTGTGGCCTGGAAATGGTGCTAACAGGAAAAAGAAATAGGTGATTGTGATCAGAGCCTTCATTGTTCAGCCAGCTGAAGCACTTACCTGCAAAGCTGACCTGCCAACTTACCCGCCCGAGGCCAAGATCTGCTGTTTTGTAGAGACTGCCAAGAGGCATTTAGCCCACACACTATTACTCCTTGCAGCTCATCTATAAGGTATCTGACAATACAGTCCAGAGAGAGTCCTGGGAGTGACCGCAGGGTTCCAGGGGCCAAGCCCTGGAAGCCTGGCTTGTATACTCCTTGGGCCTGCCAGTGAAAGGCAAAGGTCAAATAAGAGCAGATGCACTTTGTAGGTCACCGTGCTGTGTGGCTGATGTGGCAGACAGTGCATGGACTTTTATGACCACAAAGACCTACTTGAGAGGAAAATATTGCCAGAGCGAGAAAGGATCCGTTTGACAAAAATGGGGTAGCAACATCGTCACCAACAGACTTAACAATCTAGTGAGGATGACTTTAATTTAAAAGGATTGAGAGATGGATTGCAAAACCCAGACTGGACAACAAAGGCAAGCAGGCCAGTGGAATAGAGTGGTGGAGTATTCTTTCATACTTCTGAGAAAGCAGCATGATTGGAGACACGTGTCAAGTGCCTGTACATGAAAGAATGGGAGAGAAATAGGAAGAATCAGAAACACATATGAAATTGCAGAGTAGTAGGCTCACAAGGGTCGTGGAAAAATAGTAGGGTATCTTGTACAACTGGAGTGGAGCAATGGAAGGGCACAGATTCTTTAGGGTGTAAACCAGTCTCTGTGGAAGAAGCCTCAATCATTAGTGCAGGTTGGACACCTCACCTTAAGCGGCTAAACTATGGAAAAATAAATCCTATAAAAGTAGCTAAACTTGAAACAAAGCTTTATCATTAATCCATGAGGTTTGATTTAATTTGATTGACATTTGATAAACCAAACTGCTAGAAAATTGGTACATACTTTACAGTTTCATCGTCACTTTGGTATTCAAAGCTCTGCTTATGGTTTCAAGCAGTGGAAAAAGCAAACCAAGAAAGTCATTACCCTAGGTTTCATTTTTAGTATTTCTAGAGTAGGTATTTCACCTTTATTGCACCCTTTTCTACTGAGCACATATAATCTGAAAAGACTCTTTTAGAGTTGGTACAAAGAAACAATAAACACTCGTCTGACTAAACAGGGCATCTAATCATCCCTGGCAATCAAAGGATTTGCAAATGTCACTGCACTTTGTCACATCCTTTCAGCTGCCAGTGCAGCAGTGATTTCACTCAAGTGCTAAATTCTCTTGCCTGACCTCTAAACACAGCACACATGAAGAAGAAAGAAAACTGAAAGCTGGCATGTTCACACAGAAAATCCTTAATCAGTTTTTGAATGTGTTTATGTTCAAGAGAGATATGGTCTCAAATGTTTTAATTAAAATATTTCACCTAGCCCATTTTCTTTACTTCTACTTCGTATGTTTTAACCTGAATACAATCTTAGGTCCAAGGTTAACACTTTCCTGCATCCTGAGTATTACTAATAAGCTTTGTAAACTGTAAGCTGTATCACATTTAGGGAAAGACAGAATTGATTTCCATAAAAAGTGTTTTCAGCATATAACTCTAATAATGGGAAGAAAGTAAGCTGTATCATTTGAAAAGACTGATTAACATTTAATTTTTATTTTCGCCTTTGGGTCTTTTTTTTTTTTCTTTTTAATACTCCTTGTCCTACTTTATGTGATTATAATGTGCTATAAATGACGTAGGAAATTTGAAATATTTTTTCGTTAATCACTGTATTATCTATCACTAGTATTCTATCACTTATGTGCCTTTTCTCATAAATTGTGGATAAAAAAGAAAGCATAAATATACTACCATGCTACTTCCCTAAAAAAAATATATGAAATTTTGCTGGATTGTTAGTTACAGAAATCAGCAATTTAGTCTAGCTTTCCAGAAGTACAGTAACGTGAGAGTTTGAGGTCCAAAAGAAATCGGCCAGAAACTTCAGTGGAAAAAACAACAACGAAACAAAAGTCCAAAGTATATTTCTGGTGCTGAGTTTTTCAATGAGACTTGTCATCCGATGTGTCTAACTACATCAGATGTTTACTTCAGAGTTTCCTGTCCAGACTCACTGTGTTCCTTATCCAGGGAGGAATGGATATAGCCGGGTGAGGATTCTTGTTATCATAAAGTCTGTGTCTAGGTAGATGAGATCAATAATGCCTCAGCAAAATGTTTTGGGGGTTTTTTTTGGTTTTTTTTTTGGTTTTTTTTTTGTGGATTTGTTGTTTTGGTTTTTTTTGTTTGTTTGTTTGTTTGTTTGTTTCATTAGTTATAAAAGCAGTCTGGGGCAATGACATCAAGTGTATATATGTGCATTGTGGTCCAGTTTAATCCCTTCCATCCAGTTGGCAGTCTATTTTATAGACTATATAGTTATAGTGGTTTTTGTTTGATTTATAGTCAATAGTAATGTTTTTGCCTAAAATGTTGTATTGAAACATTGTGTAAGTATTCCACAGTGGTAAAAAATAAGGCAAACTAAATGTTATTATTGACTAGGAACAAAAAAGAAATAACACATTTTTCCATGAATCTATTGCCTGCCTGTCTCTTGCATACCTGGACTTTCTATCTAAAAATAGAGTAGAATCAGAATGACAGAAAAGGGCAACAAGAATGATCAAAGTAATGTAATAGCTTTGGTATGATGAATGAGTAAATAAACTGGGACTCTATAACCTTGAAAAGACACAACTGAGATTCTATAAAAGACTTTAAAATTATGAGTGGCACGGAGAAGGTGAACAGATATGATTATTAACTTCTCAGGATATAAAAACTAAGTGATTTCACATGAAAATAACACTGACAGATTTAAAAGGAAAAAAATTAAACAAAATATAGTTAGACTACATATAGATAAATTCACAGAAGAACAAGAAAAGTGATGTATAGTATAAATAGAAAAATTACCATTGCCTTTGCTTTAAAGAGTTCATTTACAAACAGAAAGTAAAATTTATTTGACAGGAGAAAAGCAGGAAACAAACTCAACAACTGGCTCAAATTTGTCCTATAGGGTCCCTGAATACAAGTCTTTTAATGGGAGACTTTGAAAAGATTAGAAGAGAAAAAGAGGGTCTACTGAAAGTTTAGTTATGTCTGCTACTAAAGTTTGCTGATGTTTTGGTGCAAAGATGGATTCCACCACAGTCACATCCTCAGCACATGTGTAAAACTTGAAATTCTGCCTCCTCAGGAGAGATATTACTCCTTAGAGGCTCTGTTCTAAAAGCCAAATAAGGTGCATGTTCAGTGTTTTTACCTACAAATAAGGAGAAAAGTTGCAATTTTCAAGGCTGAAAAAATGATCTAATACAATAAATCACATTGACTATTGCACTGTGTTTCTGAAGTAACTGATAACTTTTTTAGTTTTCACTGCAGAGGTCATACATTATTTATGAGCAAGCCAAGTAGTTTTATCTTCAAAGAAAGACAAGAGACTCTCATCGACATACCTAAAAGATGGCTTCTTTTTTTTCAGTTCTTTTTTTTTTTTTTTTAATTGTACTATTTATTTAAAGACTTCATTGTGAACCCAAGAGCTTCATTTCAAGCACAGTAGTTGGAAAATCCTGGTTTTCTTTAGCAGTTTTTCAGCAAGCACTGGAGTGAAACCTTGTCAGGTAAAAAGGGTGAAACTCATGTAATATTTTGTCCTTCATTAAAATAAAGAATTTCATTGGAAATTTACCTAGTGAGGATATATCAAGCTGTAGACCAATATGTAGTACCCATCTTACTATAGAGCTTTTGACGGTGCAGAAGTGTGATCTTTGCCGTTTCCATATCAGTATAATTAAGCTGCAACCCTGCAAACACTTTATAGATAAGTAGCTTTAGATAGAATTAATATACTCTAATTTTAGCATTTAAAAAATCAGCATTTAGCTTCAGCTAATTATCCAGCCTCACTATACAGAGACTAAAGAGTGACAGAGGCTACTCCTAAAACTGTTATCTGTTATTAATTATCATCTGTAGAATTTTATCTATCTTACTGACTGGAAAAGGAGAGAAATTATTGTTTAGAAAAACAGCCAGACAAATACTTAGGTGTCCACCATCTATAAATATGATCTAGTCCTGTGGGCCACTTTTATTATTAATGAAAAAGCATAAGTATCATCAAAAGAGTTTCTCAAAAATACAAATGGAAGGTGTGCCAAATGAATTTCCATCTGAAGATGACTGCTTTTCTGTTTTGACTTTAAAAGAAGCAAGTAGTTCAGAATTAGACATCCACATTTTATTGTTAAAATTAATCAGGTGAATGCGACTCAGCGTTACCTTTCTATTGCTAAGGTTAAAAATGTTGAATTAAAGTGCTTCTGAAAAAACTCAGTGTGCATCTTTTTGCACCTGTAGCTATCTAAATATATTTAAATACTTGAATTCCTAAAACAGCCTGTATATAAAATAAAGGTGTTAAGTTTTGCCTCACAAGGATAATGAAATTTAAATTGCACTAAAGGTTATGCCCATTTCTACAAAAAAAAAAAAAAAAAAAGGACAAGAGTTAAAATTATAAATCTGCAGAATTAAAGTTTTGTCATTATATTCAACACTGGTGGACACAATTGTACATTATAGATATAGTGCATAGAAATCATTATATTGCCTTATTTTTTTTGTCTGTCTCTCCAAAATTCAGGCAATGCCTTCCAGAAAATAAATGAGGACTGACTGTACTTTTAGACATATATTGGAACTGTATTAATCTCTCTTCCATTATGAAAAACGATTCCATTGATACAGAATGACAGTGACATTACACTCTAATAGACATAATAAAAATAATGCTCATTCCCACTTTGATAGATGTTCAGTCCTTCTAAATTATACAGTTCCACAGCTCTATCACTACAGAGGAAAAAAAAGTCTTTTAAAAAGAAAAACAACAAATACACCCTCCCATTTATTAAGCACATAAGGTATTTTATTTAATAGGAAATAAGAATACAGGCCTTCATTCTTCTGTGCTGATGTGACATTTGTACACATGCTGCAATAAAATCTAGATATTTGAGAGTAGGGAATAATAAGACATAAACTAAGGGGATTCCTCCGAAGTCTATGTTTTAAAATGGTTTTTGTAAGAGTGTACAAGAGAGCATTCAATGCAAATAAAAATACAACAGTATCTGACCTGGCCACCTTCAAATATGTTAAACAACAAAACATAATTTAATGCAGAAAATAAACACCATTCTGATTAGATTTTTAAAATTTATTTACCTATTTCAAAAGGTATCCAGTGAAATACCAACATGCACAGGATCTTCTGTTGATTGTATTCTGCTCCTTCTGGTTCTTCATATGTCCTGCTTTTGAGCTGAGCCCTATGCCTGACAAGTCATGAGAACAGTGGAAACCAAAGGAACAATGGTAACACTTAAGAGTATAAAGGCACTGTACATTCATGAAATGAATTTTAAGCTTTTAATCTCTGAGGAAGTTAAACGTGAAACTTACCCGAATGACAAGAAAGTAGAGAAGTTTCTCATACCTTCCCAGTTCCTTTAAAAATAGCAATGGTGTGTTCAATACCCATTTAAGTGGCAGGGATTTATCTTTTACATACTGCTGCCACTAAATTACATTTTGGATTTTTGTGATCAGTCCAGATTTCTTTGAGGGAAGAGAGTTTGTATCTGCATTTCAGGCTATTGGTCTGACTCCACAGCAAAATATCAAGCAAAATCAATCTATCAACCAAATTTTGAATTATTTTCACCTTTTTTATTTTCAGAATTTATTAAAATTTCTCACTATTTCTTACAGTGCTCTGTATCCCTGAAAAGACTCTTAGCCATCCAATTTGGGTATTATTAAAACATTTCACTAAAGATTTCTTCTGAATGGGCCAAAAAGGCCACTTTTAACCTTATTACTGTCAGCTGTTTGGTTACATAATGTATAGTATTTGGCTGGGATAGAGTTAATTTTCTTCATAGTAGCTCATATGTTTTGTGCTGTGCTGTGTTTTGGATCTGTGATAAAAACAGTGTTGACAGCACACAGAATTTTTTGTTATTGCTGAGCAGCGCTTACACAGAGTCAAGGACTCTGCTCCCCACCCTTCACTGCAGCAGAGAGTGGGCTGGGGGTGCACAGGGAGTTGGGAGGGGACAGAGCTGGAACAGCTGACCCCAACTGACCAAAACGATATTTCACTCCATATGATGCCATGCTCAGCAATAAAAGTGGGGAAAGACAGAGGAAGAGGGGACATTCAGAGCTATAGTGTTTTTCTGCCCAAGTAACTCTTACGTGTGATGGAACCCTGCTTTCCTGGAGGTAGCCGAACACCAGGCTGCTGATTGGAAGTAGTCAATTAGTTCCTTGTTTTGCTTGCATGCACAGTTTTTATTTTACCTATTGAACTGTCTTTGTCTTAGCCCCCAAAGTTTGGCAGTTATACCCTCTCAATTGTCTTCACTCACCTCCTCTGGTGAGCGAGTGGCTGTGTGGGACTGAGCTGCTGGTTGGGGATAACCCACAATGCATAGATGCCTAACCTTTACTGTGCAGAGAATCAGCTTTCACTCCTGAGAGTGGTTAATCTCCTGGGCTAATTATTCTGTATGTGGAATGTCTGGGAAACACGTGACATCTTTCAAGCTGAAAAATAAGGTGTGATGGATTCTAGGAAAGTTACTATGAAGGTCTGCTAGCTAGTATGATCTCAGAAACAGGAAAGGCTAATGAAGTGGGGCTCTACACAGAGATTGTATTCAATTGCTTTCCCATTTGTCTGTAGGTAGACCTTAACAAGTGTTTTTAACTGCCCAAATGCTCCATGTAAGAATGGACAATGACAAACTCTTGCTATTCATTGGTCAAAATAATGAAAACGATAATTAAACTCACTAATAATAATAATCAGTACTAATACCTAAAAGTTGTAAGCAGATAGATGTACCTTTGAGGAAATAGTTTAGAGATTTCAAAAGATTAATAAAGGAATTAAGGAATAAAATCAACCACATCATTGCAATTGACAGTTCATTAACATTTTCTGGGAGTCTTTGCATAGAGGTTGAAATTAATAGGATGAATCCTGTGTTGAAAGTAAAGCATATGCTTAAATTCTTGCCTATCTATTTGAAATGTTGTTATGTATTATTTTTCACCTAAAAGTGTGAATAGGCACATGAGCCTATATTGGTTACTTTTCTAGGGAAAACAAACACCAAAAAAAATACTATTTAAGAAGATTAAACTGTTTTATAATAGAATTTGCATAGGATCTTTGCCAAATTTTATGTTGTTATTGTGGCATTCTGTGAAAATTTGGCTCGATAGGTGTTTTGTAACTTAGCAGCTATGAGGAACAATACATTTAGCAGGTGTTACAAATAACTTTAAATATAATGACTGCTTATAATGACTTGACAAACTTGGGTCTTGACATCAAGCAAAGAAATGAGCCAGATAGGTAAGCGTTAATGAGAAGGGAAGCTTTTGGTGAGAGCAGAGGCATTTGATATGAACATTTAGAAATGATAACACTCCGTTAAGTTCCAGTGAAATTCCATTAAGTTCAATAGTACTGGCTTAAGTGTCAAGAAATTAGTCATTGCATATGAATTTTCTGATAATAGCCAACCATTATGCATATTTAATGTTTATTAATTTTTCTTTCTACTTTTTGACTTAAAAAACAAACCTGGCTTTTTGTGTATGGAGTGTTATTGTCAGCTAATGTGGAGTTGGCTTGCATAACGTTATGCCAGTTCACTACTTACGGTACATTTTTATCCCCTGTAGAAACATGTACATGCTAAATCTGCAAAAAGATGTGGCAATAACTAAAATAAATTTCACGTCATAACTTTTTAACTGCTAAGTTAAATGGTCAGTTGGTCTTGACTGCTTTTCTTCAGCGTGGAACTTTCTTACTCACTTTCAACAGAAATTCTGTTTTATGGGTCAATAATGTATTTCACTCCCTACAGAGCTCAATCAATTGCCATGGTATCTCTGGTCAGGTTATGCTTTTGTGAATTTGCTCCCTATCAGCTCTTTCTCTTAAATTCAAACTGAAAGATGTAATTTGTCTTTTTCTCAACTGATACTGTAGCTTTTTTGGTTCGTTTTTATTTCTTTTTTTTTTTTTTTTTTTTTTTTTCTCTGAATGACAACCTTGGCTAAAATCCTGAAATATTCTCATGTAGAAACACTCAGTAATTAAGCATGGCATGTATGTACTTAAACAGCAGTCATAATCAACCTTCATTGGCAGAGGCTAACTGGATAATTCTAAATAATTCTTAATTTTTCCACACTTCCAAATGAAATTTTTTGTTAATCTATCCACATCATGCTTCTGAGGACTCATTCACTTATCTGAAGAAAACATATTTTAACAAGAACATATAATTAGACATATTAAATTTTCATTAGGTTCTGAACTAGTTACTGTCAGGAGGAGAAATATTTCTCTTTGATTAAGTAAGCAGCAGCAGGATAATGTCCTTTAGTTGCAGATCATGACACAATATAAACCTTTTGACAACTTATGGAAAAATCATTACATTATGAATAGAAAGGATGAAAGAAGAGTTTGTGTTATTCTATGCTCTGACACACTGTACAGGGAAAGAAGGAGTTAAAGAGCTACTATTTTCTTCCTGTGGTGCAGCTGCATTCACATTAGG
The DNA here is from genome assembly GCA_013398155.1 of Pedionomus torquatus. Taxonomy (NCBI): domain Eukaryota; kingdom Metazoa; phylum Chordata; class Aves; order Charadriiformes; family Pedionomidae; genus Pedionomus; species Pedionomus torquatus. The sequence goes on from VZRU01001707.1 coordinate 267,050, forward strand.
AGATTGTAGCTTTTGTACCCCTGGGACTAGAGTGTGAATTCTGTCTTTGAGCCTTGGTTGAATCAATATGAGGTATGGGTTTGCTCATTGCAACTGTCCCCGAAATATTGTTTCTTGCAATTGCAAAGGTCAATAGACTTCCAACACTTTCCTTTATCCTGCACTCATTCCTGTGTTTGCAGCATGATTCCTTACTTTACAGTTTTTTAAAGTTAACAAAACTGTCTCTGTTCACTTAACATCTTTGTGACAACAGCACAGCAGGAGAAAAGAAAATTTTCTTCAGGAGATTTTCATGCACTCCACAATGGGAACAAAGAAGAAGGGACCCTCGGAAGCTGCAAAAGCAGCACCTGGTTCCAGCACAGCACATAACCTATCTGCTTACTACTATGGAATTATTTATACAATTTCCCTGTACCAGTCTTTATTCCTATTTATGTCAATGATTATTCCCTAATATTTCCTCAGTCAACCCTACTACTAATTTAAAATAAAATGTAGCCATCCCTTTATTCTTCTTAAATTCTGTCAGTACTTTATCAAGGCAACCAAATTACACTATTAATACAAAAGCTGTTGCTGGCCATGATTAATGATTGCCAAAGAACTACACAGCCCACTGTCTACTACTGAGGGACAGCGTTAAAAAATCTTCTGTAATCTCCTTCAAAATTGGAAAGCAACAGAAGTCTTTCCTGTCTTTTTGTAGGGTAAAGCCTGTTGTATATCCTAGTGGTTCTGTTTGTTCTGTGACTGTACATGGACTGGAAAAAGGAATGTGTCTGAATCCTAGTTTTCTGTTTTCTGTAGTTTCCAAAACCTTTTTCACAAAATCCTGGTGTCTGCATTTGTCATTTATTCTACTATCTTCTTCAGGTTGTTTTGAACTAAGGTTTCAACACCACAATACATATTGACGTTGTTAATATTATTTAACTATACTAGTTCAGGAGCATGCCAAAGTTTGCATCCCCAGCACAACTGGCATACATTTTTGGAGGCAGAATATGCTATCCCCAAATCATACTCTTCAACAGTTTGGATGAAGCTATACTTTCTGTAGGGTAGAAGATCTTAGCTGTATGGATGCATACTATATTTTTACTACCTAGCCTGAGATCTTAACTAGAATAGATGCAACTTCATTGTTTCCTTCATGCTGCTCCAGCTCCTGGCTTCTTACTGTTGGATTTTCTATCACAGCTACCCAAGAAGACTGGAGCAAGATTTCTCAGTTGCTTAAACACAGCTAAATTTTTATGCCCTGGGAATGAAGGAAAAAAAATAAAATTCTAATTATTCCTGATGTCATTATTCAGAATTCAAAACAGTAGCACACAAGTTTTTCCTGCTCCATTTCCATAAGATAATCACTGCTATAAGGGACTTCATGCATTAAGTGTTTTGCCCCAGTTTTACCCTCCTCCTCAAGTAGTGTGAGGTGCCAGGTCCTGCTGAAAAATAATGATCACATTGATGAGGTAAAGGAGAAATCAACAACAACAAAAAAAAAAGTGTTTGGTTTTTTTTTTCCCGTAATCCCCATTTCTGTTTGTCGGGTTGTTTATTCACTACTAGTTTAATGTCTTTCCCACCACCACCACCTTTGTATCATAGCAGGGACTTCTATATTTCATGCAGGTATTAGAGACATAGGCACTCTCTACTAAGGTTGATGGATCTATTTCAGTCTCAAGACAATGAGGAGGTTGGTACTGACAACTGGTGCTGCCAGCAGGTCAGGAGAGATGATCCTTCCCTTTTATACAGCACTAGTGAGTCTATATGTGGAATACCGTGTTCAGTTCTGGGCTCCTCAGTACAAGAGAGAGATGGACATACTGTCCATACTGTTCCGAAAAGAACCACTAAGATAATCAAGGGACTGGAGCACCTCACATATGTGGAGAGGCTGAGAGATGGACTGTTTAGCCTAAAGAAGATAAGGCGTGGTGGGAGTCCATTTAACATATATATAATTACCTGAAGGGAGTGTGCAAAGAAGAGGGAGAAAGGAGAGGGAGAAAGATCTGAACGTGCAGATCATTTTGTCCCCATAGAGGTGTCTGGATAGGTCAGATAAATCCTTCTCTTTAAAATTGTATTTCTCTCCAGTTTCTCCAAAACAAATTTGCGGTGAGCAGCTTGGTGCAAACACCTCCATTGCAGATTTCAAAAGCCAGGTGAGATGTATCTCACCCAGAATTTCTTGTTACATCTTGTATTGTTTTGTCACAATTACTGTATAAAAGTTATCTGTGATAATAAAAAAGCTCAAATATGTAAAATTTGAAAAATACATATATGATTTCCAGTAGTGTAATATAGAACCATTTCAAGACTCCAGTGCAGAAAAAGATAACCTGTAGCATCTCAAAGGAGAGATGAGTGTTTAGAGAAAGGGTGCTGTTTTGCTGTTTGACACTAGTAATAAAAGTGACTGCCACTGCTTCTGGTTGGAGAACACTTCCCATAAAATTAGTTACCATCTTCCCCACCCCAAACCTTAGAGGCATTAATATAAAGGACAACTAAGCTCTTTATATTCAATTACTCAAAAGAAAGTGGAGACCAACTGCATGGGTGTCACTTGTCTGGGTCATTCTCTCCATTTCTACCATTGTGTCATTTCAGGCAACAGCCTGGTTTGGCTCCTCCAGGACACAATTCTACAATAATCTACAAGCACCAAGACTAGTGAGCAAGTGCTTGCAACCTCCAGCCTCAACCCTGTGCTTGAAACAGGAACCTTTAACATACCTTTGAAGCAGTCAATCATCTGCCCTGGGAAAATTAGCATTTACCCTGTCCTGAGAATGAACCTGAAGTAAAATTTCACATTGCCTGGAGCATTATTGCATTTTATACACATATGATGAATACATCCAAATTAATTAATTGTAATTAATACAATTAATCATCCAAATCTGTATATTCATATTGTACAAATTATATATGAGAAGTTATTTATGTATTATTCATATATATTGTGTATCTATATATTTATGTGTTTATGTATTGTGTGTATATATGCATAATATATACATACATATAATTTTAAAATGGACTTATTTAGGTTCTGGACCTTTATGTTTATATTTTTCCCTTGTTTTTAACAGCTTCATTTAAGAATGACAGAATAGTACAAATTGGGGATTTTGTATCACATTAATTTTTCCAGCATTTGCATTAGCCTGTCTATGTTTTATTTGAATTTCAATACAATAGTATTGCAGAAGAAAAACAGCTACATAAGTTTTAAAACACCTGATATTTTCCTGTCTCCATCTTTTCAAGTTTTATTTGACTGATTCTACACTTAAACCTCAATAGCTAAGAAAATAAGAGCAATAGGAGAAAAAGGACAAACTTTAATGACTCAATTTCACTGTTTGAAAAAAATCCAATTTAGAGCAACAAAAAGTGATCTGTTTGGAACTGTAAATTGTGCAAATTAGTAGCAATGCCTTTACATTACACTGCATGAGAAGCAAAACCTACTGAACAGTGGAAGTCTATTAAACAGTGTGTAACACAAACAAGACAATACCTACCACGCCACATCTTGCAGGTTAACAAAATTTGAAGACAAAAGAAATACCATATTATTTCTTCCTCTCTGGCAAAGTGAGATTGCTCCCCACAGTATAATTTTCTAGTGGTTTGCCCAGTCTCATTTTAAATTATTCTAACAATGGGGCTTCCACTACTTCCCTTAGGAAGTGTAACCATAGATGACAATTTGACATTCACATTACACTCTAGTCCCTAGATGACACAGTTCACTGTAGTATGACATAAGATTTATTGTGATGGACTCTAACGTTTGACAGGCTCCAGTACGAAGTAATGTTCTGTGAATGTGTGATTTAAACATGTTTAACAAACCTGCTATATCTATCAGCTAAAGATGGTTAAAAATCTTTTGAAAATAAAATAAAATAAAATAAAATAAAATAAAATAAAATAAAATAAAATAATCTGAAGCATTAATTTTACATACATTACATTGATGGATACTGGCAAACACTCCTGTTATATAAATTCGGTCTGCTACGCTCTGAACAGGATGAACAGAAAATTCAAAAGTTAAATACAAAAGTTTTGAATGTTAAGATACTAAGAACTGGATCATGAAACATCCAGTTAACCTCATAGAGATGTAAATAAAAAATTAACAGCATTTTCAAAAGATGTCTACATGTCCAGCTGCATATTCAGATATTCACTGACTTTAAAAATCCAGGTTTTAGTTGTTAATGGCAGGCATTTGCACAGATTTTAACTGCTGACTGTGCAGATCTTTGTGTCAGCACTAAGAAGAAGATGTAGATATGGCGAAAGAAATCATTTACCTGCTGACAGCGGTGCTGGTGGCGTATTAGAACTGATCAGTGGGTTTGGAAATGACCATATTTTAAACAAACACTAAAAGCAAACAATAAATACACAAGCAAGAGGAACTGAGCAGTCAGGAAACTAGTGGAGAGAAAACAGAGGAATGTGGTTGGCACAATTTATCAGAATATGTATTCTTAAATTTTACTCTATTGCTACTAGACTCTTCCTCAGTTGCCAGAAGGTGAAAGCCCTTCCTGATCTTATCCTTTAGACTGCTACAACGGGAGAAAGTCAGTTCCAACTGCCAAAGATATAAAAGAGAATGAGGCTGCATTGTATCATGTCCTCCCAGCTTTATCCCCTCCAGGCTAGGTGGTGAGGTATCCATTTAAAATAACGTCCAATGGAAGACTATTTTTGACACAAGAGTAAAGCACAGTAGAAATCTAAATAAATATGCTTGTGAAAAATCTGTTTGCTTGCTCTGTTTCCATACCTCTTATTTATGAACTCCAGGTGATACTAGGGATTAGTTTTGTTGTGCTTAAAGTTATAATTTTTTTTTTCTTGATTTTTAGGTGGGAGTTGTAAATACACAAAGTATTCACACTGAGGAGTTATTCTAAGAGATCTACTTTTTTCATGACTACAAATTGTGTTAAGGTTTACAGGGCATCTGAAACTCAGCAAATTTTTGAATTTAAAATTTATATTATTACTTCTTACATTTTCTTTTGAAAGCTGTGCCTAATGTTAGTGACTGGAAACTCAGCTTTCAATAAAATATTGAAAGGGTAATTTTCAAAGCAAGTAGTAAGCACTATAAATGTCTGATACTAGATCTGAAGAGCATTGGCTCAAAAAGGAACATAAGACACATTTATAAGAACAGAGAATGCTTTACATTTCTATAAAATATCTTTGGTTAAAGAGTGCACTATAGCTCAGGCAACATGTTGCAAAATATCTATTTTAATAAGGAGCTATGTCTTAAAAATTATGAAGATCATCTGCTCAGGGTAAGAAGGAATCCAGAGGTGTTTTGTCAGTCATAAATATTGACTGTAAAAAACAGTTTGCTTTCTTCTATTTCCCCTTGCAAGGAAAATAAATCCCATTTTTCTAAAGCTTAAAAAGATGGTGTTGGCATGTTGGTTTTACTCTTTTTATTGAGAATACCCATCTTCTTTAAAAGCTCAAAAGTCCTAAAAATTGAAAGCATAAGAAACATACTGAGAACTAAAAAATTATGACCTTGCACTGTAACTTGAAAAAAAAATAAAAAAGCTTTCTAGCAATAAAATAATCAGAAACTCCATCTTTGAAGAGGCAAACCATGATTTTCTTAGTAAGCAAAGGGGGAAAAAATTGAAATTTTATTTAAGCTACTTCTCATTAATTTGCTTATTTCTAAATAATGTCCCTGACAGCATATAAAAGTATTTTGTGTTGTCATATGGGTTCTTCAAGATTAGTCACTTCAATAAAATTCTGAACTGTACTCACTGTTTCTGGAAATGCGGACTTGAATCGTTAATGCTAAGAAACACCTTGA
>VZRU01001707.1:272971-364237 GCA_013398155.1 Pedionomus torquatus
TACATTTTCATTTAAAAAAAAAAAAAAAAAAAAAAAAAGTAAGTTAATTAAAAGTCAGTAACTGGACAATTCTTTTTCCTTATAAGTACTATCACTAGCAATTAAAACAAGTGTAGACCTATACCTATAAACCAAGCTTTTCTAGTTCTTTCTACAAATTCCAATGTGGTATCACAGTGGTTCTTTTCTGAACCTCAATATATAAACCAGTGAAATTCAGAACAAAACTTAAGAACAAGGATGCAATGGAAATTTAAGCATTCTATATCTGATTATTTGAAGATTCAGCACATATTCATACATGTATACTGGATAATTTCATGCAGCCTTTTTTGAAAGCTGGGCATATAGACTACAGCTAAATTACTATGTAAGGAAATGATCTAGGTTTATTCTCAAGAAATTACTTCTCCAGTACCACATAACCTGGCTTTCTAACCTTCATTGAGGTTATTCAGGATCAATAAATTAGAGTAATGCATCAGGCATTCTCTTTTTAAGGGTTACATGAATAGTGGGTTAGAATTCAACAAGTAAACCTCTTATTGCAAGCTTTTCTAAAGTGAAACATATGGAACCAATGTCCTAACTGTAGCTATTCTGCTAAGTATTGTCTGAATTCCATTTCCTTATGTTCTGAATCAGAAACTGCAGGTTCTCTGTATTATATACTAACACAATAGTAAGAGGTGGTTTATAAAAAATACACCGGTGCATAGGTGACAATGCAAGATCTAAATTAAAGTCAAACATTTATAGACAGGTAAAGAATGACTTTAAAATTTATTTTCAAGATTGGGTAAGAGAATATTGTATGAATATGTTGTAGTTCTTAGATATCTATTGTGCTCTGTAGTCAGTTTTCTCCTTCATTCTAGTACTTGCTGCTGAAAAGGTTACCGATTATCTGCATCGGGACAAATGGGGAATCTTAATGCTTTCTTTTAATTAACTGCTTTTTCTCAGTATTGCTTAATTGCTGACTGAAAGGGAACAGAATATGGTATTTCTCTCATTCCCCCACCACTCCCCCGCTTTTTGTAAATTGTCTTTGTTGCACCCTTTTGCACTCCTGGAAATTAGTGCCTACAGATTTATTTCCTTTGTTAATCATATTTCTGACTGTTCATGTCTTGCTTAGAACTTTCTTTTTTACCTGAATAATTATATGAGGGCAGAATCATTGCTTGGAGATTGCCTAAGGCTTCACATCTCAACACAGAGGATTGCCTGAGCCCTAGTTTTACCTCAGTGTGCATTGTCACTGCAGAACAGAGTAAGCATTTGCTCAGCCTGATTCCTCTACTCAGCCACCACAGTGTTCAGAAACCCAGAGAATATTGTCTTTGCTTTCACTCATTTTCTTCACATCATATAGAAGTTGTTCTTTTACACTTCCTTTCTTTTACTTGCTTTTGCTTCTGAGCAATGCCTTGATCAGAGCATCTACAATTGTATTAGATTATAAATCTTATTATTATTTTAAATAACATTTTCTATTGTACTTCAACTTTGCTGAGAACAATGATCTAGCAAGACTCTGAGAACTCTCAATTTCTTTGTGAGTCATGACACAACAGCTTTCAGTGTTATTAGCTCTTACTATAAATCACAAATTCATTGAACATCAAAATAGAATTTATATTAAGGAGACTGACTCAATTTGGATTCAAAAGTAAATGTATTTATGATTACTTACTATCCATCTTAGTTTCTTATTTAACTTTTGACTTAAAAGCATGCATACAGGAAAAGTCACATGAACCAACACAGGGAAGAGAAAGTAACTAGGATAAAAGAAGAAAACCAAAAAAAAAAAAAAAAAGATTTTCTTGCTCACTAAATAAATTTGAATATGTTAAATATCAGATTATTCATTTTTTGCTATTTCCTAGATTATGCTTCCATGACCCTTTAATTGTCAAGTAGTTGTCAGAGATTATGTTATTGAGGTAATATCAAACACATGAAAGTCAAATAGCATATGTTTCACTGTGTGACTAACATTACCAGTCAGAGATTTAGCACAAAACCTGCTGATGCTTCTAGTAAGATGGATTTGCTGCTGATGGCAGTGATGTTATTTGCACACTAGCTGTTTTCTCATGGAAGTATTGCAAATATACCTGCAACTGTGCATTCTACTTCATGGCCTTTCATTTATGAAAAACCTCACCAAGTTCAACTAGAATAACAACTTTACCTGTAACACCAAAGTGATTAATGAGCTCATGAGTATCCTCCAGACTGCAGAAGACAGTAATATAATTATGCGGGTCAATTTTTGGATAAATTCTCCATCAAAGACTGACTGCATGAAGGAACAGTATTCAGAAGTGCCTTAGCACTAGACTTTTTGTAAGAAAAGGCACCAAAATAAAAGGACTCTCTCTAAAATGGAACTCATGCAATCCAGCAGCCAGCCTGGATACTTCTTCCCTTTCTTTTTCCCAAGAGTTTCTTCCAAGGTTCTACAGTGTCCCTGCTGATATGCAGTTATTAAGAGAAGATATGGTTCAAATGTTAATGGCTGAATCTTTCTATAACCATAAGCAAGACTGATATAAGGTATCAGGTATCATGTTCCGTGTGTCAAGACAACATTTGTGGGCAAGGAAAATAGTTTATTGAGTGATAAAAATAGATGAGTTTTCTGGCATAACAAGCATTTCTTCAAGTCTGGAGGAAAAATAACAAAGTTCAGGCCTGAACGCCAGGTTTTGATAATTTTATGAGGTTTACCAGTTAGATTATTGAGAGAAATAAGTAGGTTGCACACTTGAGGTAGTAAGGATTTAAATAAGGAGAGACATGATAATTATCTTATATGATAAAGGGAGTAGGACATTTTTAGTTTACAGCACAGGACAAGATGCAGAGCATATGGGCGCTAAGAGGTAGCCAGCTTGTCCTAAGGGAATGGGCTGAAAATGTGTCTTTTTTTTTTTTTCCCCCACCACGGTAGCTGGCTTAGCAAATAATACCAAGTCTCTGGGTAGATCTTGCCTTGTTTAAATTGCCAGATAACCAAGACTGTAACAGCGATGCTATACAATATAATTTCTTTTGATTTTATCTCATGGGTGCATCACATAACTGAATCAGTGCTGTGGCATTTAAATGTCTTCCTTTTTCATTCAGATTCTGCCAGCAGCTTTTGTCTTGAGGCCATTGTAGACAGCCTGTTCTCCCACTCTGAGTGTGAACCGCTTTAGTTTCTCTTCAGGTCACCATCCTTCTTTAACCTGGACTCAGAAACTCAAGTTGTTGGGTTTTGGTTTTTTTTTTTTTGTTTCCTAGAGTCAGGAAAGGCCATCAAAACCTAACCTGAGAGACATCCTCATGGTCATTTGTAGATCTGTGACTCTTCTTCTGAATGTAACAGACTTGTCCAGCCTCTAGACACCTGTCATATTTTTTCCTGATCACTGACCCAACCACAAATTCTATCACAATGAACATCACCTAAACAACTGAGCAAAAACTTGTTAATAGGAATGAGAATATGTCAGAATACTTTCAGTGAAATTTATTTTCAGATTTCAGATTTAGTTGAATTCAGGGTTGAATTTGTTTCTATCATTTAGTGACTATTTAAAAGACACTTTACAGCTTCCCTGAGATGTCATGATAAAGGAAAGTGCCCAAGCATCTTCCTGGAAACTTCGTCAGCATGTCATTGCTACCCTTCAGCAGGGATAATCTCTTAGTGCATGGACAACTTGCAGTCCAGAGTCATTTTTTAACTCCCACCTGCTATTACTATTCTGTTAAAATTTACACCCATTGGGCATATTTTACAAGACTTGCTAGTTTCTGAAAACACGACATGGGAAATAAACCAAATAAACCAGAAATGGCATATATCAGGAGAGAGAATAGAGCTCAGAGGGGATGGGCCATAAAGTTGAAGATTTGAGACTCTATGTAAATACCCTGAAAATCTACAGTGTACTTAAGGACATGAAAAAGTGGTCTGTGTCAGCAAGCATTTTGTTTCAGGATATGACAGAAGGGAATCATAAAGTTTGCAAAATGCTACTGAAAAGGAAAGCAGCCGCTGGTGCCAAGCAGATAACTGATGCTTAAACAGCTGTTAAATGTTATGTTCTAGACTGCAACCCTAATAAAGAATTTGTTAACGAGAGAGTATTAATGATAAAAACAATTTTTGCATGTTTATGCATTCTTTCAGCCAAGTATCTCAGTGGTTGATGTGCATTATGCAGTGGATTTTCAAAATCCATTAGTAACAGACACATAATTGAATGCTCTTTATGTATAAGTTTTATATAAAATAGTCAAACTCAAGATTACACAGCAAAACACTAAAAAAATTCAGGATTAAATTTCTTGATTTCCTATATTACATTCCTCTGCAGCAAATAAAAAAATGTACTACCTAAACAAGAAGACTAGTAAGACGGAATATAGTGATCAATTTACTCTTGCAAGTGTGGCACTTATTCCCTAGGTGTAACTTTTCCAGCTTCAAATGTACTCAGAATCTCAATATTTTTATAAATCACCTGCTTTATTTTTACATCCCTCTTGACAGATTATTTCAATGGACAATTCTAATTGTCTGTGAATTTATTTGTTATAGTTATATTTTATTGTTAGTAATAACAATAACAATAATGCTCAGGGTACACTTAAGTACTTTTTCTTTTGTTCCTAACTGAACAATATTCTCTATTAATACCCTCCTAAAAATATTTAAACACCCTTAATTCTTTCTGCGATACTGGTTTAATTGCTGTAAGGACAAGATGTTTTCTATTATGTCACTTATGTTACTGATCCTTTCAGTTACAAATTCTCTTTTCTTATGGATGAGATGCATCAGACATGACCATAGCTGAAAAAGAATTAAGCTAGCCATAGACCCTTCCCAGTCAAGAAAGAAAATGAGGCACTTCCTCATGAGAAGTCCCCCCACTAATCTAAGCATCCACCTCTCATACCCAAGTCTTTCTATGATTGCAGCGAAAGATTAAATGGCAAATGTAAATTAAACTTTCAGATTATTGTGGAAAGTAAGACGAATCCTAGCTTAATTTTCCAATAAATCTGTTGCAAAATGGGACAAGTTCTCACTTTTTCCCTCCAAATGACATCACAAGATATGATAATATAGAAAATGACAAAAGTAATTTGGAATGTGGAATTACATTGTGGCTTGTAGAGTTATTGTATCAGAAAATTCAGTTGGTTAAGATTTTGCTTAAAGAAACGAGACATTACAAATCCACTTTACATTGATGATAATTCAAGGCACCACTACTGAGGTCTTGATCTTTGGTTGCATGAAAGGACAATTCTGGAGAATCATAGAGCTGCCATGAAGACTCATGCTATGTGATTTTAAGAGCAACAGAAATTACATTATTTCACCTCTGTCATTTCTAAGAGGCTACCTTCGTTACACCAAGTCTTCCAAGAGGATTTTGTATGGCATTCATGCAAGATCAAGCTTGGAATTCTAATCCTTCAGGTTACGCTGCTCTGTTACGGACATGGGAGATTATCACCATGGGTATCAGTGTAAGCAGAATCATACATTCTTCATCAAATTTGAAGACAATCAAATTCATTTTCACTGTAAAAATGGATACTTAACCAATTTTAAGGTCAGGAAATGTCAGGAATATTCTGATTTTTTTTCTCAGATTTCTCCAGACTTCTATTGCCTATTGCGTCTTGTGAAGTGTCTGAGTATATAAAATGTAATTTATTAGAGAAAAGACAGTTTTGTAAATAATACAACGTGCAACTGCAAATATATGTTTATATTAGTGTATCAAGAGGGACCAATGTTAACAGAAAAGCTGCATGAATAGAATATTAGGGTATGTTTTTCAAATCTCTTTGAGACTCAGCACAACTTCCTTCTAATTAGATGTGTTCTGTATATGTACATATAAATTTTGGAAATGGTTTGAGCATGCCAGATATTCTTGTTTTAATTATAATAAATAAGAGTGATGTTTTAAAGAATGAAACTTTAATGTTAAATTCAATTTAATGGTAAAATTAAATCAGCAAGAGACACTGGATCTTTCATAGTGAAAACCAAATGAAATATTATATATTGAAAAATGCAAAGAGTAACAAGAGAATTGGAAAATCTGTCCAAGACATCAGAAAAAAAAAAAAAAAGTTTGAAAAGTAACACAAGTATTCAATGATGAAGGTTTTATTTTCTTTTTCTAATTTCTTTGAAGAAAATATAAATATTGAAGCTGAAATAGCAATTCTGAGAATATAGATTATGAGATGGAGAATTTTTTCCCAAGTGAGAACACAAAACAAAATACCAAGGAAAAAAACCTCTTGCCACAGCTCAGAGTACTGCAGTTTTATGTGTTACAGATGAGGGCAAATTGAAAAGTTTTGTGATGTATTTTTTTATTAACAGACAAATTTATTTCTCCTGAAAGATATTAAATTATATCTATACTTTTGATATATAGATTGTACATACTTATTAATAAAAAATTAAATTTTTGTCTTTTTAAAATGTCTTTTCTGCTTTTAAAGGACTACTGCAATACTTTCTGGAGCAAACATACTACTGAGCTAGAAAGTCTGGAAAAAAAACAACATTTGTAATTAAATGAGAAAATTCACTTTTCTGGAAACAAGAAGGTATTTGTTTGGGGTTTTGTAGGCTAAAAATATTAGAAATTTAAAGTTGGCTTGTAAAACATCCTTTCTCACACTGAGTTAAGATAAAATTATTTCATTATCCATTTGCCCAAAATGTGTGATTACAGTGAATTTAAAAGATTTGGCAAAAACATATTGCTCTGTGATTTGCTGTGCTAAGAGAGGAACACATAGGTGCAGTGTACACCTTGCAGACAGAAGAATGGATTACTACGCAATGAGTGACAAAACCTCTTATTCTGAAGACAAAGACTTGATTTCACCAGAATGCCTGGGTTCAGTCTGAACATTGTTGGCAGTGGGAGTTCCCGCTCCTGATTTTAAGTGATTTCCCTAGCACCCTGTTTCCCTCCTCCCCCAAAGTCTACCATATAAATGATTTGCAGGGTTTTTATTTTATAGTTATGACAGTGTAGTGGGATGTTCTGTTTTCTTGTTCCCTGCTTGTTAACTTCTGTATATGGAGTGAACTAATTAGTAACCACACTCATTACGGAGAACTGGGGGAGGCAATAGGTGGCTAGATGGATAGATAGATGAGTCAGTTACATCCCGTTATCATTCGCTGATATGTGTGAACACTGGGACTAAGTCAAGTATAAAAATGAATCATCACAGGATATAGTAAAATGAATATGTGCACCTGTAAGTTTATGTATACATACATGTCTTTTTGTGCATATATATATATGTTCTTTATGTGTTGAATTATGTATACGTTTGTGAGCAGAAGTATGTTTGCACTATATATGTGAATGTATGTATATGTATTTATAAACGATCTTCTGTACATATAGAAAATATGTAACTTCTTTATGTATATACATAAAATACTAATATACTAAATATATTAAGTGTATATATGTAGGTTGTTTTTATTTACGTAAAACCTTGAGTCCAGAAACACATAAACCCATTGTCCTATACTCAGTGCACAATTTAAACTCTGTGTAAACCTCATGAGCCTCACAAAATCAAATGGACATTAGAAAGTGACATATGCATTAAATATAAATACAAAATAATCCCTAAATAATGTAAAAATCAATTAACTACTAAAGTTTACAATTGTCTTCATGTTTGTTCTTTTGGTTGTTGGGTTGATTTTTTTTTTTTTTATCTTTGGTGGGGTTTTTGTTTGTTTGGTTGGTTTTGTTGGGTTTTTTTTGTTGGGATTTTTTTTTTTTTCTGAGAAAACATCCAAACTACAGGATGCTTTCATTTTACAACAGATGCTTAAGGAGCATATCAAAGACCTTATCAACACCTATATCTATGAAAAAATTAAGTCCAGGTGTTTTGAGCTAAAAAAAAAAAAAAGAAGGTAAATAGAAAACAGGTTGAATTTTATAACTTTTGTTTAAAAATTAAATCTGTTGATGGGTTTAAATGATGTAGTGTATACTGCAATTGATTGGAAATTTGCATCAAGTGATTTGTCACAGTGCTTAAAGGGTGGGAGTAACTTACTGGGGATGTTGACTTCTAGATCACATTGCTTTAAATGTACTGAGACAATTAATAAGAAAAGCAATGACATCTAATGTTTACTCCCCTGTTTTTATAATCTTTTCTTAGAAAGAACTAACTAGATTTGGGAAGAGCTTTACGTGACAAAATGATAGGAATGACCTAGAGGATCTCAACACATTAGCTGTACAGTTATTCAGGAGGAAAGGGAGGCACTTCAGAGATTAATGAATGAGGTTCATGAGGAGAAAATACTGCAATAAGATAAGAGTAGAGTTGTGACCGTCTTTCATAAAAATATCAGGGAATGCAAAGAAGTAGAAAAAAGAAATTTTCAGAGAAAATCAACTGCTTGTCCAGGATGTGAGGCTTGTAGTACAGTAAAAGGGTAGGGGGTACATTTCCAAGACCACAGAGGCTGAAAAAGGAGAGGAAGAAATTAAAGAGATTCAGGAGTTTAGAAAAAAAAAAACTAAATTTCTTTAATGAAAACATAAATAATAATAATATAATAAATAATAAAAAGAAAATTTTAAAAAAGGAAAAAAAAAAGGTATACAGTATATACAAAACCGAATCAAGCTCCCAGGATGACAACCACATCACTAGCAGGCCTCAGAAAAATCCCAAACTGGAATCAGAAATGCTCAGATCAGGATCAAAGGCAGACAAACAGGCAGGGTCCTCCTTGGACGTCGGCCATCGAGGAAGGAAAGTTGACCCTTTGATCCCTCAGCTTTTATATGGGGCATGATGAGGATTGAATGGAATACCCCCGTTGGTCAGTTTTGGGTCGCCTGTCCTGTCTGTTCCTCCTTGCAGGTGGGATCCCTTTACACTTTTCCACTTCCAACCCTCCAATGGGGTAAATAATGAAATTACCTGACCTTGGTTGTTCTAGCAATAAGTATAAGCAAGGGCCTCTCTGCATACCATCCCTTGGTATAATTGGGTCTTATCACTGTGAGACGAAACAGTTCTGCACAATGTGCTGTTAATTTCAGAGTTTAGTTAGTTAGAAGAGGCCTAGCTAAAATAGTAAAATTGTAAAATAGAAAATTAATTCATTTTATCTCAAACCAGGACAAGAGTGAATGGGTCCAGCACTGAAATATAGTTGCCCACACTATTAAATTCTTACAGTTAGACTCTGATTTGGCTTAGGCAAATCTGTGATGCCTCCAAAACTCTTAATGAAAGGACTATTTTCAAAAAAACCCTTCATCTTTATATCACCAGCTGAGATCTTTTTTATAAGCTGGTTGCTTGCAGTGGTGCTTCAGTAGCAGCAATCTTCCTCTAAAAATTCAGTCCTTAAACTATTCACCAATAATTAAAAAATACAGGAGAAATTCTGGCCCTGTAAAAAATTTATCATTGTCTTAATTTGGATTAAAATTTTAAAGTTGGTTTATTTCTTCTTTTATTTCTTGGTTTGCTTCTTTCTTTTGCTTTCAGTTTTTCTTTCAGACACTTTGCTTTTAGAGTAGAAAATATACAGCAAGTGGACCCTGTTCTGACCTGATAATCTCATAGCTGTGAATCCTGTATTGAGGGAATTCCAAAAAATATAGTTTCTAACATACTATTGGATTAATTATGTTGTATATTTTCCAAGCATTTTAATTTAAATATAAAGTTTAATGTTATATATGACTAAATATATATGGCAATAATGTTGAGCTATAGTTGTATAACCAATTCCATGTAAAGGTCTCTTTCAGTATTAACTTTAAATTACATTTAACTCTGAAAAAAACATCACTTTTCTCTGTTTTAATTTTCTATGTGTTATCTCAGTTTGTAATGAAACTTTAATTTTTTGTATGTGCTCTTTGGTGTTTTGTTTGGTTTTTTTTTTGTTTTATTTCATTATTTTTTATTTTGATTTTAGCAATTGTTTTTCTGGAAAAAGAAAAAGAAGAAACAATTCCCCTTCACATTAAAAAAAAATTCTGATGTGCTGTTTTAAATAGCTTTAATACTGATTTTAAATAGGCTTAGAGAAAACATACCAAAATAAACAAACAATTTCAGGAAAATTATTGCCATTTTCTTATTCTATAGATAATTGTCTTCTTTTTTTCCATGGCATTGGTTTAGCAAATAAGTTTATTCGTCCAATTATTCCTAGCATATCTGTGGAGGGCAGAAACATGATTTTCTTAGCTGTTCTTGTCAGCATTTCTTATTACAGAAATTTTCCACTGATGTTCAAACTGGAAAGTTTGAAGTGATTTCTTCCATAATTTTTATTACTTTGTCCTACAAAAATTTCTGACAGGAATACATTTCCTATCTGGGAAAAAGTTTTTCATTTTAACTTTTTAAAAAATTTTTGCCTTGGCTTTATTACAGATAATATCTAAAGGTGTACCTACAAAACAGAAGATATAATTGAAACATAGGAAGATACTTTTGCCTAGGATCTTGCACATTTTCTTGGCTATGTTCATTCCCTTTTTGTTTTCTCTAACAGGAAACTTCCTTTGACTAACTAAAAAGGTTCTCTCTTAAGATGTAATAGCTAGTTTTAAATCCAATAAAGTTGAAGATTGTGGTGGTTCATAGTACGATTATGTCTATAATGTCTGTCAATAAAGGTCACTAACTTTTTCTCCAATACTTCCCAAAAACTACAAAAGGTGTTTGCTTACTCTTGGCTGGTCTATATAAAAGTATAGGGGATCATTATGTTACATCTGTACATAAGGCCCCTGGAATGTTTTTTCCAAGAAGTGTTACTTGGTGCATACAGCAGCCGTGGTGCGGGTTTGTCCTGGCATGCAGCCCAACAGCATCCCTCCCTGCCCTCCAGCCATGTCCTTGCATAAACTGAAGCCTAATATGAGTCTGTCCTGGTCCAGGTGATTACAACTATAGAATGGATGATGAAAAACACTTGCTGTACATATAGAAACAATAGTGGAAAGCAAACAGCTGTTTTACTTATTTTGCTATGGAAGCTATTTTTAAAAATCAAGAAACAATACAATGAATGAGATCTTATATACTACGTATTTAAATCATTTCCTAGAGCTGCATAGTGTGGACATACTGAATTCCAAAGTAGAATTAAATTGCTTTTAAATTCTCCAGGTGCATTCCCTCAGGATATATAAGCAATCTCCTTTGCAGTTCTGAAAATGTTCCCAAATGCATTGCAAATGTTGATTGTTCACAGCTTTTGTATGGGAGAAATTTCACATTCATCTTCCCCCTCACCATTTCTCCAGAGGCCACCGAAGCCCTGAACAGGAGAATAACCAAAGTTTGCAAACTGTAAAGTGACAGGTTTTACTGATAGAGAGCAAAACCTGCAAACACCTAATAACAATAGTTGAGACCATTCAAATAGGCATAGCTGTTAATTACTCTAACAGTAAGATAAACTACAGCTTTGCTGTGGCATGGTGCTCCTCCTCTTATGTTCTGATGATGGAACTGCACAAGTTTGGACACAGAAGAGAAGGGAGCAGAGAAAGGTTATTACTCCTCAGCATCTTGAGCTTAATGGCAGGGGTGAGTCCTGTGAATTTGTGAGCAAAGAATGCCCCCTTGTGCAATGGTATCACAAAGTATAAAACCTGTGATACTGAAATAATGTGGATGGTTGGAAACATAGATGAATAGCAAAAATGCTATGGAGTGTTTTCATGAACCGTATATCAAATTTGCAGAGAGCAAACATGATCTGGAACATTTTTTATTTACTGAACAGGTCCTAAAATTTTTCTTTTTTTTTTTTTTTTCTTCTTCACATGGGGTAGCATTGGCTAATACCATATTCAGCACACCAAAATTGAATTCAGAAGTTCAATTTAAATCTTGGCAACCCTTCAAGAACATTATAAAGAAATTAAATCAATTTTGTGGAGGCAAACTGTTATATTTTAACTTTCTGTTAAAAGAATATTTTCTTTTGGAATCTGGCCATAGTATATGATCAAAACTCTTCTGCTGTAACCAGGTAACTGACCCCCTTTGTTAAAGGGTCAGGTAACTGATTATATGTGTGTTGAAACGCAGATAAGAAAAATACATTTTTCTTAGGACAAAGAAAGGATCTTAGGATCTTAGGGCTGCTGTACACCAACTAGAGTGTGGTTGATTAGTTGTTACCTTACCACTTGCTAAGGACACATTTTTAGACTCAAGTGAAACAGCCAGGCAATCCTTTTCTTGCTTTTGGACAGGCTGGTATACCGTGTCTACAGCTACACACCTTGGTACCCAGAACAGATTGTTGACATTCCAACTTCTCATTGGCTAAAGTCCGTTAGCTCATAGTAGACCTCAAATCAAAACTGGTAATGGGCAGCCAGAGTGGCAGTGGCCTCTTGGCTGTGCCCAAAACAATTTATCAGAACTGAGGTAACATACCAGTGCCCACAATCTCTTTAGTTACTAGTACAGGCAGTTTGGCCTTGATGACCTATAGGGACATTTACCTATTAATCTAGGATATGTTTTTAAACCAAAAATCAATAACTTTGTTTTGTATGGAAAACCTGCTGCTGATTTCCAAAGAAGCTGAATCATTCTCTGAAGTATTTATAAGGGAACAATCCTGAAGGATTTTTGGCAGTACCCAAGGTATTTATAAGAGGCACTCAATACAAGTAAAAGCAGTTGCTGCTGACTCTTCTCTTGGACTGATGTATAGTGCAGTTAAGAAAATTTATTGCAATGAAGAATACAAAAATTTGCTTAATACTGTAGAGCAGAGTGACCTTATTGTGCCAAATGTACATTGCAGACTAAGTAAAAATAAAAATAAGCATGTGATGGAGGAACTCTTGAAAGATGCTGATATACACAGTTTTAATGATAAATTAAAGATGTCTCTATTTAATGAGGTTAGTTACTTCTATGAACACTTAAAAGTTCAGAGCCTT
The DNA here is from genome assembly GCA_013398155.1 of Pedionomus torquatus. Lineage (NCBI taxonomy): Eukaryota > Metazoa > Chordata > Aves > Charadriiformes > Pedionomidae > Pedionomus > Pedionomus torquatus. Next base: position 286,012 of record VZRU01001707.1, read on the forward strand.
ATTTACTAAGGAATAAGCTATCTATTAACAGCAATACAAACATAAAGCAGTGTAAATTGTGCTACAGTTTAGCTGTAGGTTATTAAAGTAGATACAGTATTATGTATTATTATGTATAGCAGTACTAAGGTGAAGAGAAAGAAGCACAAATGTTAATGGAACAGATACAGAAAATGTATGTGGAAGTGAAATATATGTGAAGTGAGTACTCAGCAACATAATCCTCAAACACATGTCATTCTGAACCAGAATCAACTCTACTCCCATGGCACATTGAGTTGTAGGCTAGTTTGGATTTATACCATTCTATACCAAGTAAGGTTGATTTGATCCAGTTTTGCAACAAATGTTATTGTGGGAAAATAACAGAAGATTGGCTCCAGTGACTCGCATGTGGGGTGCTGGAAAATATATATATATTGCACTAATTGTTATTTAGTCTTACGTGCTTAATGAGTATAACATCTGCACTTTGACAACATAGGCCTGGGATGGAGTCAGGGGCACCTTATTGAACATGCCTGAGGTTCCTGCCCTGCTGTTGAAGCTCAAAGCACAGCAGAAAACTCTGCCTGCCCAAATCCATGAAATACAGGCCAGAACAGCAAGTGTGGGCTCTCACTCCCTTGCTAACAAGGACTCTCCTGCTAATAAGGACTCTCACTCTGCAATGCCTGCATTCCCTGCTTGAGCACCTCTGCCTAGGTGCAGCATCAGAGATTCCCCTACCCATGAAGTATGGAGATTAAATTTGTTCTTTGCCTTTCATCTGTGGTTTTGTGGTTGTTCCTGCATCCTGCCTGCATCAGCTCACACAGTTCTGCACAGGTCCTTTGTAGGTTGGATAGTTTTCTGGACTTTTTGAGTATATTAATTTGAAAAAAAGCATATTAAAAGACTGCAGGTATACCAGGTGAACAGTTCTAATTGTCCTCTAAGTGTTAGAGCACCCTGTTGCATTACTTCTGTATTTTGAAATATGCAAAAGGTGGGAACTGCAAAGATGCAGAGAAAGCAATATCAACATTTACACAAATTAAAGGGATTTTGTTAACTTCAGGACTCTATATCTTATTTCCTCTTAAGAGAGCTTGGCACATTGCTCCTAACTGCACCATCAAAAATGTTCTAGTGAATGCAGTCCAGTAATAACATTATTTTATTTCTTGAAAAACTTAATTTTGAGTTTCTTCAGGATAATTTACTGTGGAGCATACCAGCTTGTTCAGAATCAGTTCAGATGTTCCTGACAAGACAAGAAGGCAACAGAAAAAAAAACACCATATAGATTACAACAATGAACTGTGATGCAGAGTTCCACAACAAAGAGTTAAAAATAAACAGAAACCAATTTTACTTTGTTTCTTCAACTTTTTCTTTTGTAGTCAATTAGATGTGAGTAATACTGTAATTTTGAAACAAAGTCCTGGGAAAAGAGGGGTTGTGCTCCTTCTTGCTGATACAAAACCAAGAATTCATGGACCTTTCTCTTGTGTCAGGGGCCCTGGCAAGCAGTGTCGTGAGCAGGAAGCTACTCATTCAGATGTTATACTTAGTATTTTATTACTTTTAAAATTTATTTTTTGCAATAAATTAATGTGTCTCATATGACTGAAATTGTCTGCATTCTCACTTATTACTGGTGGTCTGTTAAAAATTGTTACATGACTAAATACTCTGCTATGAAGAAGCACACCTGTATGCAGAGGAACTTAACTTTACAACTTCTTTTCTTTGTGTCACACTTCTACAGCTAGCTGCTTTTCCATGCCCTGTGAAATCCAATTTAGAGCTATTCAAGCTACTTTCAGGTTTTTCTAGGGCCTTTAAAACTTCAGAGCAAAAGAAATGTTGATGATCGCACACACGCTTTACCCACATTTGCAATTTAGCAGACAAACTCTGCAGTGTTCTTTTTCCACAGTTTAAAAATATTCAGGAATTATTGTGAATACTTGACAAGTGAAGCAGTGGTTTCAAGTACTGCATATAAATCTTATGCACAGAGAATAACAATAATTTTATACAAATGAAATATTATAACATATAGAAGAAAAGTTTTAACATTCTCACTGTTATTATTCCCACTCAAAATGTATTTCTGCTCTGCTGATTTTCTGTTGTTCTAACAACATATTGGAGCACTCAAGAGGACACAGCAATTAAGGCAAAGATTTATGTTTTCTAGTCAGAAAAATTTCAAGAGGTTCAGCAGTTCAGACTTGCTCATATAGTCATACTACAGTTCTGAACTTCCACAGCCTTCTCTTCTGATATGCCAGCTCCATGCACCTTACCAGCACAAAAGCTGAGGCCTCGCTCAGAGCTCCTCAGAACTATTTGAAGAAGAAGGTGGTGCCCTTTTTCTGCTCACATATATAGAAGGAGGTACAGAGTTTCACCATACAGATACTCAACAGTATATATGCTTCTTCTGCCTTCTTGATGAGATCCATGCTTTTTCAAGCCAGGGCAAACTTTGTGCTGAATGCTGATTTTATGGTCTTTTTAAAATAAACAGAAACAAATACTCTATATCATGCAGTCTTCAGACATATTAAGAGTTTTTCATTACCTATTACAAGCTATAAATAAATAAATAAATAACCCACCCCACCCTATTGTTATTTAGTTATTCACATGAAAAATACAGCATGCATGTATGCATAAATATATGTATGCACAGGAAATAAAATGTATGTATGCACCTTCCTTTCCTGTTGCTTCTTTTGGATTAGTCTTTCCTATGATAAACTTGATAGTCTTCGTGATATTTTTATGTGTGAAGATTTTAAGTATATTTAACAAGAAAAGAGCTTAATCTACATATCACTTCTGAGCTCTGGTCCACTCTCCTAATTAACCACTTGGTCCCTCACCTTCCCATTCTTATTGGTAATTTCACAGTATAGCTATAATGGACAAAGACCGAGCCTGCAGAAATAAGGTAGTTAACATCTTTCTGCTATCTTAGCTCCCAGAACTTGCTTACCAAATGAATATCACAGCACAAAGAAGCTGCAAACAGGAGTGGTGTAGGTAGAAGTCCCCATTTTCTCTGTTGATAGTAATGAGGCATGAGAACATTCTAGCTCTGCTGTAAACATGTACTGAAAATGGCTATATTATTTTATTTTCTGTGTTTCCTCTAGTTTTCAAGTCCTTCTGAGGCACACTGAACATACTGAAATCACAGCCTTCCATTTCATAGATGACCAGATACCTCATTGTCTTCCCCATCATGTTTACCTATCGGGGGAAAAGGTCCTTTTGACAGTGGCAGGCAATAGTTTTCGCAAAGTAGCATACACTTCAAGATGAAAATGAGGGAAAAGGATGACCCCCCCATGTTTATTTAAATTTTAAAGCAAAGCTAAACTGTGATGAATAAACTATCTAAACTAAACTGACTAAACTGTTTAGGCCCAGTGGAAGAAAGTGATTAGGCTTTTGAACTCATCAGTTCTTTGAATCAAAACTATCAGGTTTTCTGTATGTAAAAGTAAAGTGCAAAGCAATGCTGAATAGCTTTAAGGGTCTTTTTTTCTTAAATGGAAAGAAATTGCTAACACAAAATTTAAGTCTATTATGCAAAATCGACCCTTTTTGCCCCTATATGTCTCCTTTCTTTTCCAATCCATTCTGAGATTTTATAACCAGAAGCAATTGCAGAATGCAGAAGTGGAGGTTGTTTTGTAACATACTTTTTAGAGTACATTTGTTTCTCTCCCAAGTATTTACTTTGTCAGAAAACATTATACTGCAGGATTTGCCTCAGTACATATGGAAAGCAAGATTCTTAGCCGGTCAAAATCAACAATGCTTCAGTGAAGATATTACTTAATTTTGTTCTGGCTCCCCTCACAGATCTGAACACCACTGTATTCTGGAATCTATGTCTCAATCTAGGGTCTTAACTATGATCCAGAGGGAAGCTTGTTATTTGATGTTTATAACCTGCTTTGTCTAACTTTTTTTGTGGCTTAACCCAGCAGGCAGTTGGACACCACAAGTTTGCTCACTTTGCCCTGGTCTGATAGGGTAGAGAACTGGAAAAAAGGTAAAACTTGTGGGTTGAGATAAAGAAAGTTTAATAAGACAGAAAAAGAACAGGAAATAATTCTAATGATAATACATAGAACAAGAGATGCACAATGCAACTGCTCACTACCCACCAACTAATGCCCAGCTGGTACACAAGCAGCAACTGCCTCACACTGATTAACTCCCCCCAACTTTATATTCTGAGTGTGACGTCATATAGTATGGGATATCCCTTTTGTCATTTTGGGTCAGCTAACGTGTCTGTGCCCATCCTCAGCTTCTTCTGCGCCCCCATCCTCCTTGCTGGCAGGACAGTATGACAAGCTGAAAAGTCCTTGACTTATTGTAAGCACCACTAAGCAATAACTAAAACATCTGTCTGTTATCAACATTGTTCTCATCCTAAATTCAAAACACAGTAGTATACCAGCTACTGGGAAGAAAATTCTGTTGCAGCAGAAACCAGGATAAATTTATTGTCCAACCAACCTTTTGTCCTATTAAAACATGTTATATAATCCTAAAAATTGCACTATGCATGCAATAACCTGGCAGGGGTTCGTTCACTACAAAATAAGGTGCCAAAGGAGAAGAAAAAACATTAAAATTGATCTTTAGAGACAGTTTAAAAAAGAAATAAATTTAATAACTTTCAGCAAGTATTTTCCCTGCTGGTCCTCTGTCCACTGAAAATGCTATGCTTCTGAGCCCAGTGCTGTCATAATAGTCTGTAATTACAAAGTGCTTATTATATATGTATATGCCACATAAATAAATTTCTCTTGATACTGTTTGCTGTTTTCAGTAGCACCTAGAGGTTTGCCCAGCTGAGACTACATTGTGCCAGAATAAATGTCAGTCCTTGCCTGCAAAACATTGGAGTCTAAAGGACCAAAACTAACAAGTATGTGGTAGGATTGATAAAGGGTTAGTTTAACACAAGTAATATAAATTGGTGTAAAAAATCACAGGTCACAATTTCTTACTTGCTATAGACAGACATGGAAACATTCTATAAATGAAATGTTAGAAAGACTTAATGAATTCAGTGTTACCTTAGTCCTGTAAAATTTACTAGTTATAGTTCAGTCCAAATACTTGGGATGATACAAACAAATCCAAGATAATATTATGCTATTTATTGCTTTCTGGATATCTTCTTTAAGTTTGATGTCAATGTAAAAATAGATTTTAAAAGATGTGATAGTATGCAGATATGTCTGAAATTTGGTCTCTAAATCTTTGGTATCCCAAAACTGAAAACTGAAAAAAAAAAAAAAATGCTATCTTCGAAGCTTGAAGATAAACACGAAGTACCTAGTGTAATGGAATTTTAAAAATGTCTTCAACTAGAAGCAGGTATTAAAAAAACATTTGAATGTTTAAAGTCTTGAGTAAAAAGAAGTAAGAAATTGACAAGTCTTTAAACCAGCTTCATAAAAGATATAAGCAAACAGAAAACCAAAAGATATGAATATAGATTGACCGAGGATGAGGAAAACAGTAGACTATACATAATAACATTTTATTCTGTTATTATATATATATATGTATATAATTGTGTTATTAAGATATACAAGCTCATGATACATCTTAAATATGAGCAAGATTTAATTTGGATCAGTTGCTCTAAATTAATTTAGTTTTGGTGCCCAGGCTTAGAAAAAAAATATATTTTTGGAAGACTCCACTAACATCTATGGCACTTCACTGACTGGTAGGAGAGGAAGCACCTACTAGCTCCTTTATACTTCACACTTAGACTTAAATTAGATTCTGAAATAAAATAGACAGGATTAAATTCATGAACTGAATATAGAGGAGTGAAATATAGGGGAGTGAAATCAATTTTCTTATTATCAAGGAAAATAGAAATGAAAGGCAGGAAACAATTTATGAGTAAAGTAGGATTTTGGCAACCAGGATCAATGTCATTACGATCAACTAATTTATTGTGTTAGTATTGATAGAGAAGTATTTATGCTAGATATGATCCATGGACACCATTATGCAACTTTTTAGGTATGAGAGTATTGCATACTGGAAACCTGTGGCATTCCAGAATAGAACATGATATTTATTCCATGATTATATTATAACATGGAATCTTTTTCTCACTTTTAGTCCTCCTAGAAATAAATATTGAAAATTAATGTAAGATCACTAATTGTTACTTTTTAAAATGTTTTTTTTGATATTTCACTAAAGATGGGAATTCTTCCTTCAACATAGAGAAAACAGCATTAAATCTTCCAAGGCAACTAGCTGAGTAAGCAAATTATTCAGCACATGAAAAGAAGTGTCATGACAAACAAGATTATTAAAAAGGACCCTCTAGTTATCTTCTGGCCATTAAGTGCCATTATCAGCTTCAATGAAGTAGCAAATGCTAATTAGCCTCAGTGGGTAAAAGGGCAGTTCCAATAACAACCATCATGTCAAAGCAAATAATCATATAAATGTAATTGATAATAATGTCCTTGCATCAGCTGCCACACCAAAATGACTTTTTTATCAACACTAACACTTCGGGATGGAAATAAGAGGGTAAGAAATAAGTTTTCAGACAAATGCTGCAGGAAAATTAAACAGTAGGCTAGCTTGACTTACTTAGCTTGGTTTACTTTGACGACAACAACAACAAACATGTTTTTTGTCTAAATGCTACAGAAAATGTCAGAAATTATTGCATTTTCAGATATTTTAATTTTGATTTGTTAAGGCTAGGAGAATTATTTTCTAGTGGTTGGTTTCCCTCAGCACCCATGTGTATTTCAAACTTGCCCTTTAGTAACTCAGATATACAGATTTTTAAATGCATGTGTATTTTTTGAAAAAGACTTAGAAAACTATTTGTATCTTATGCAATCGAAGACTAAATTTCAGCATCCCAGAAGTTTCTTTATATCATTCTTTACATCATTACTTTACTGGATCGTTCCATTGGAACGAACAATGGAAAAAAATACTAGCTCATTAAAAAAGCTATTGGAAAGAATCTGTGAACAAATGCCACCATTTTTCGTAAACTGTAGCTCGTCTGTAACTGTAACCAACCCTACTTTTTGCCTAATTACCTGTTCTTCTCTCAGTAGTTGCTTACCCTATACTGAAGAAGGCCATATCATAGTAACTCCTCTCCTGAGTGTCATGGGTCCCATAAGAAACCAATTTGCTTTTTGTCAGCAGCTCTCATATGGGAATACTCTTTCAGAACCTCATTTCTCTAGTGAATAGAATCTTTCTTCTAATTTTCAGCCTAAATATATTAATAGGCAGCTCATTTATATTCTAGTATCAATGCTTTCAATTTCATCTTTTTTTCTTACCTCCTTCTCTGCACTTGGCTTTCTATGGCATTTCTATGCCTTCTCAGGTGTCCTTTCTGTTTCCTCTCTTCAGCCAGGCAATCCAATTTGCTAATTACTCTGGTACCTCTTCTAGTGTGTCTCAGATATCACTGAAAGTGAATGACCACAGAAGTAATTTTTATTAGGCTTACATAAGGATGGTTTTATATACTAGCCTTGTTGAAGATTGCTTTTTTTTTACTCTTTGTCTGAGACATATCTTCTCCTTCAAAACTAAGGATATTACTTTTAAGATCAGAAAAATGTATTATTTTCCTGACATATTTATCTGAAATAAAAATTACTCTTGATTTATGCCACTGAATGAGAAGCACATGACCTTTGGTCAGTTGTTGGGTTTTTTTTGGTTTGTTTGTTTGTTTATAACTGCAATGCTTATTCAACAACTAAGAATAAGAAGTAAGAAAATAGTTTGTCTCTAAACCTGAACTTGTTTTGATAACACAATGCTTAGTTCCATTACCATAGGCTAAGTAATGTGGAGTTATTTTAGAGAGTAAAATTATTGTGATACTGGATCAACAAGTATGTGCTTATGAGTGATGTTTGCAAAACTGACTTTATCAACAGATTTCTCATTCTCTGCTTAGGAAAACTGGTCACCTGACATGGCAAATGAGTCTGGCATTTAAACATTCTGAATTCATTGACGATCTAACCTGCAGAAGTATAGTAATCCCTTCTGTAAGCGAAGGGATAAACACAACATATTTTTATGTGAAAATATGGTCCGTTTTGTGAACATTCATGATCAAATGCTTTATAATTTTATCTCCATCTTTGCAGTTCAATGCTGCCATATTGTGCTGCTTGCCTTTAATGAAGTAATTAAAAAAAAAGTAACAGCAGAAAGCATAAGAAGAGCCTTTTGTTCTTTCTGAGAACTAGTAAAAGTACATGTGGAAGAAACACCTTTAGCTCAGGCATCATAGACTCCTGTATGTGCTAAACATAGACTTATCTCAACAGAATCCCTTTGCCAGAAAGAGAAGCACAGAGAGTTATATATGGGAAAAATCAATCCTGACTTAAAGGATACACAATTCTAGTTATGAAAAAGTTCTGACAAATTCTTACTTATTCAAATAGACATTACTTATTAAAATAGTCACGCAAGTTGGAATGTAGTGGACACATCTAGGAAATTAAATCTGCAAAACAGACTTTTCTGTCCCAAAGTACCCAAAGATTCTGTTAAACTGGAATAAATTTATTGTCCTTAATATTCTATCCTGTAATGGATGGAATATTAAGCCTTTTGTTTTCAATATTCCTAATTGAGGTCATCTTTCTCTTACTATCCTGTAGTTGTCTAAATAGTTTTCCATGACACAAGATTTGTCTCTGTGTGTCCAGAGGCACAACAAGACATTGAACTGTGTTAGTTCCACATCATAAACTAAACACAAATAAAACTCCAAAATACTGCAATTAAATACAAACAAACAAACAAAATCCCCACCTAACAAACCACCCAAAAACCAACAACAAAATCTACATTCAAAGCAATCTTTATCTGACCCAAAGTCTTCATTATGTTCCTACGTGTTTCAAATCAAGCCACCTCACCAGTTTTTTATGATGTGAAATTCTCCATTCTTCCTACTTAACTCATTTCTGACCCCCTTCTATATTACATATGTTCCTCATCTCTCAAGTCAACAAAATGTTATGTTAAGTGAGAATAAAATACATGAATCAGCTAAAAAATCCTTTGCGTGTAATCATGGTGCAACCATGGGGAAAAGCATTAGTAGGGAACTGCTTGATAGTTTACAGATCTCTGCACTAGATTAGGAGTTGATGTTAATGAAAACATTTTCTAACAAAGAAACCAAAAGGAATAAAAGATGCAGCATATCCTTATGCTTAAGGATATTCTAAAATACTGGGCAATTAAAGAGAGGAAAAAAGGTGGTTAAAGGAGCTAAGAATAAAATCTTTGTACAATCACTGATCCTTTGGCATTAAAGGAGATGTAAAATGCTACTTGTGTGTAATTTTTCTTCATTTCTTATAAAAAAAATGTTAGGAAAATCCATTCTTTCCTCAGTGCCCTTCCAGCTTGCAGGTAGAACTGAACCCACTGCTTCCACTAACAGGGAAAATATGTATTTGTCCCTATAAAATAGTTGTCAATATCAATGTGCAAGAGGTAGGAGTCCTCTACATTAACAAAAGTTAAGAGCAGAAATGTGGGCTGGTTTAATGGATTATTTACCACTCCCAGAAGGAAGTTTTTATGCTCCTAAGACTATTGCCAGTTATGAAAATAATGGTTGAAAATACCTTAGAAGTAAATTAATTGTAACAATGAGTGAAAAAAATATTTCACTTCTCCACTATTGATATGCATAAACGTTCCTCTAATGTAATCTAATGACCTTTGATTTTAGTCTTGTTATGTCTTTTGCTGTTTTTGTCCTAAATCAGTCTCTAGGAATCTCTTCTTACATCACAGAAAAATAAACAACATTTGCATTTGACTAATATAAACATTCAATTATGATTATAGGAGGTAAAGACAATTCTTATTGTGATAAGTTGTATTTGTATTTAATTTCCTAACATAAATAATACAATATAAATGAAATGGCTCTATAAAATTGCATAGGGAAAGGTTAACATGAAGGAAAAGATGAGTCAAAATGAAAACAAAGAAATAAAAAATTGTATGTAAAGGGTGATATCAGCAACCTGTAGAGAATCAAAAAAACAAAACAAAGTTTGTTTTTAAAAATAAAGTAATCAAACTTTCAAGTTAGTACAGAAAATCCTTTTAGCTTGTCCTGGAGATATGAAAACCTTTAAGATTTTTAAGTTGGCTTCTTCCATAGTGATGTACCTTAACAAAATTTCATTTGCCAAAACTGTTGAGCAGCTACTACCCCATAAAAAACCCAATAGTGCATACAACCTTTGAAAATAAACCCATTATTTATACAGTAAAACCTATGACATTTTACCATTATACAATCCAATTTGAAAGTTCAGGCACAAAGGCTTTTTTGTGTATAAGTCATTACAATTTACAAAGATTTATGGAAATAGGTACACACACAAACATTCCAACACTGAGCAACTAAGTGCATATATTCACAAAATATGCGTCTTAAGTCATGAATTAAACTAAACATATCCAAGGAATAGTGTGTTTTAATCTCTTTAATCACATTGGCTATGTTAATGCAGGTTTGAATTGCAATTTGATTACTCACTTTTGGAAGAAGTTTATCTTTTGGATAAATACTGCATGATTCTGTTTTGTGAAGTGACTGAGGCAGACATTTGTGAGAATGAAGGACTCACGTTTTCACCATAATTTTCAGAGGTAACAGTGTACTATTTCACAACCTGAAAGGTTCACTTTTATTTTCAACTTAAACTGAATACAAGATGTTGTGTTAAAGATTTAGATTTCATTTCTGTAGCTCTCATTTCTTGGATTGAAATAATAATGTAATGATTTCAACTGTTGTTAAAGTGTCTGCAGTTTCAGAGTTGCTCCACCCAGCTGTAATGATAAATATGAAAGAACACAAAATTTTACAGTCAGGACTACTGACATTCTAGTTGATGTAAAAAAAAAAATAAAAAAAAAATTAAAAAAAAAAAAGAGAAACACCGATATTCAAAATAAGAGCAATAACTCTGAATTTTGTTATGTCACTTCTTTGGCAGAACTTGAACAAATCAAGAATGTCAGATGTTTCCTTTGGTAAAGAAACAGGTACACCTTTGCTACCACATGCTTACAGACTAATTTAAGACACCCGCAGTCATTTAGAGGAAGTACTCATGAAGTAGCTCACACCCAGCCTAAGCTTCCTCCGTGATCAATTTTAATCAATAGAGAGGAGTCTAATATAGAGTTATTTTCTTTCTGAGTAACTTTTAGATATCTAAAAGATTTGATAGTGTGTTTAGCTTAGGTATTAATAGAGAAAGACAGGTGTCCTCACAGACTTGCACAATATATCATACGCAAGCTTTCTAAAATGGACGAGCTGAATTGCCCCAAGGTTACCATGAATGAGTGAATTGCCATTACAGCACACTGTGTGAAAACAGCTGTCTTGTCAGAGGCATTGTAGACTGCCAGCATATTCTGGCTGCTCAGCTCTTAAAAGCTCAAATTGAGCTAAATTCAACCCCACCCATAAAAATTCCAATTGTCTTCTGGAAGAAGGTGTCTCTTTCTAATCAGGATAATTAAAGCCCAGCTTCACTGAGGCTGTATTTATAAATATCTGTCTGAAACTCTTCCTACAGGCACAAGTTTCTTTGGAATAGACTATAGTGTAGAGGAAGGTTATAACTCTAAGGGTCCCATTATATTCTCTTGCCTCCCCTCCCCACCCCTCTCACGTATTAAAAAAAGCTATTATTAAAAAGATATAGTTTTCAATAATTATGTGGGTCCCTGTGAAAACAGCAACTGATTGACAGGAAAAAAAAAAAGGAAAAAAAAAAGAAGTTTATTTCAGGAAACTTCAACTATTTTACAGGCTGACATCACCATACTGCTATAGCACATTACACATAAAGCTCACTTTAAAATTGGGCAATGATAAATACCTGTAAATCCCCTGGAGTAAATGGAGGAAAACATCATTATTTCATTTTATATTTACTTTATGTTTATTAGGGAAGATAAATTAATTTTATATTAATATTATGCATGCTCCGTGGTTAATAGAATTTGAACAATTATGAATCACAATTAAATGTCTTGGAGATGTGTATGAAAAAAGGCTGGAAGGGACACTGCCATCTAGCGATGTGTTAAAAAGTTAACCAGATGATACATCAAAAAAATTCCTGGTGGTATGATAGAGAAATAAACACAATTATCAAAGACAAGCTAATGCACTAAAGCTTAATGGAATTTTAAATTGGGAAGCTGACTTTCTGATACATGTAAAAAATATTCCTATCCATGATGTTGTACTTCAGTTTGAGAGAGATCTGCATAAAAATGAGACAAATGTATATCTCTAAGAAAGTGAAACATTCTCTGCATAGCTTCGCTACATCTTGTTATTCCTCATAAGTTACCAACCCCCTTTTCCAGAGATCATAAACTTTACATTTATTCCTGAATAAATTCCAGCTCTATATTTAGCCAAGCTAGTCTTCCCCATTGGCTTGCTTTATTGAACCTGGGGGTGGCCTTCTCCTGTGCTTTTAAGAGTTCCTCCTTGAAGTATGACCAGCCTTCCTGGGCACCTACGCCCTTCAGGACTGTCTCCCAAGGGACACTCTCAACAATATTCCTAAACAGGATGAAGCCTGCCCTTCGAAAGCCCAAGGTGGCAGTTTTACTGGCTCCCCACCTTGCTTCTCCAAAAATTGAAAACTCTGTGATTATGTTTGCTCTGCCCAAGGTGACCTCCAAACTGAAATGTTCATCAGAATACATCTGATGATCTGACCCCACTTCAGGGTAAATTTTTTTCTGCTACACTATAAAAATAAAGTATATATTTGCCACTTCACAAAAAAAGAAACTTTCAAGGACCTCAGGTAATATTGTGGGGTGCTGGCAAGTACTGGCTGTTTAAAGGCAAACCCTCTACCTTGATTGATCTAGTACAACATTTGTAATGAGTTCTGCATCTGAATTCATCAAAGAATGATCTCAGAATCACAAAGATATTTTTTGAGTGTTAATAGCCTCACTCATGCATGCTTATTGTATATATCTATTATATTCACTATACATATCCATTGTATGTATCCACAGTATTCACCATTAGCAAAGCAATTAACACTCTGAATCAATTGAGAATTAATTGAGAATTAATTCTATGAAAGTAAGTGCACTAGTGAAAGGGTTAAACATGATTCACCTGAGAAGGGAGATGATTTGAGATAAAACTTAACAGGGAAAAGGCAAGGCCATCTGGAGCAAAAAAGCGGTATGTTGCAACAACAGGATAGCTTTTAGATATTATTCTGTGCATAATAGAAAGAGGAACAAAAATAAAACAAGACACAAGGAACAAGGGAATAAATATTGATATTGCAGCAGCAATTGACTTGACATGGTAATCTCTTGTCAAGTGCACAGTGTCTCTTACTGTTGCATTGACATACAGCAGCTCCAAATGTCATCCTAATTATACTGGAAGAGAAAAGTGTCCTTAGGGAAATACAAAATGGAAACAAACAATCACAGCCTTTCCATGTTGTGGGAGTGGCACTTAACACTTCCATTTTAGTGTTGAGGAATACCATATTCCATGGTATTTGGATCTAAAACATAGGCCATCATTTATTTATTTGGGTACTTTTGCTTTTAGTATACGCTATAGATATTTACATCTGTGATGATGGTGCTTCTCTGCAAAAAACTTTGTTGTGTTTTTCAAATTTATTTTCCAAGCAAAATACATGTCCTATTAAGGGCTAGATAAATTAATTAAAAACAAACAAACAAACAAGAAATGACTAAAACCAATTGTGTAGATAGTAAACTATCCATGAGCCATCAATGTGCCCTTGTCACCAAGAGAGCCAGTGGAAACCTCTGCTGCATAGGGAAGAGTGTGGCCAGTATGTCAAGGGAGGTCATTCTCTCCCTCTACTCTGCCCTGGTGAGGCCACAACTGGAATACTGCATCTAGTTCTGGGCTCCCCAGTTCAAGAGAGACAGGAAACTACTGGAGAGAGTCCAGCATAGGGCAACAAAGATGATGAAGGGATTGTAACATCTCCCTCATGAGGAAAGGCTGAGAGAGCTGGGACTCTTCAGCCTGGAGAAGAGAAGGCTAAGGGGACATCTTATTAATGCTTTTACGTATTTGAAGTGGGGGCTGAAGGAAGATGAAGCCAGACTCTTTTCAGTGGTACCCAGTGACAGAACGAGAGACAGCAGTCAGAGGCTGGAATACAGTAAGTACCATTCAAATATGAGAAAAAAACTTCTTTAGGGTGAGAGTGACAAAGCACTGGAACAGGCTGTCCAGGGAGGTTATGGAGTCCCCTTCTCTGGAGATCTTCAAGACGCACCTTGATGGGTAGGTCTAGAGACCACCTCTGGGCAATTCTGCTTTAGCAAAGGAGTTAAGAAAAAAAAAAAATAAACAAAACAAGGTACACATCATGTTAATTACCAAATTTATATTTTCTCTTAATCATTTTGTCTAGACATATAGAACCCTGTTGTTGCAAGACCAATGTTTTCTCACAGGATGCTTGTGAAGCAGAAACATATGATCAATTCCTTTAAATAGATGAAGAATAGATGCACAGAGAGAAAAAGACCAGATCTTCAGTAAACATAGCCATTATGATTCTTACCCACAGGAGAAAAATATAACCCAATTCCTCTCTGAATGAAGATAGACATATATAGAGATAAATTTCCTTGCAGAAATCTGAAAGGACACATTTCCAGACAAGGTAATGCTATAAAACCAAGCTTCTTTTCATCTCTGAGGAAAAGAAAATGCAACCAGATAAGTAGAAACATAGTAGCTGTAGTAGTAACAGCAACAGTAATAATAGACACTTGTGATTTCCAAATCTCCTGGAGAGACTCTTCCTAGATTGGAAATACTTGCAGTGCTATAGCACGGTGCACAGATCAGAAAATTGCTGGAAGGGACAGAAGTACTGCTGACAGGATGCTTACCAGTGTACAGAGCAGACTGACACATTTCCTTTCCTAAACTCTTGCAGAAGAAGTTACTACACCTGGAACTCACCAATGTTCTTTTTCATATGTTCAGCCACCACAGAAGCTTTTATCTTTATTCTAGCAGGACATTTCTTTTTGGTTATGGGGGAAGTTGCCCATGGAAAATTACTCTTCTCTCTGTAGCACATACAACCCATCACATTTTATAGAGTAGTTCACATTCACTTTCATCATAAAGCTTTCAAAGGGCCATATCACGTAGAAAGGAAGGTTGTTCTCAGAAGTGAAACAAGAGGGTTACCTGAAAAAGTACTAGCTCCATATGTCAAAATTATTTCCTGGTGGAAAAAGTTGAGAATAAATGAAAGGTTTGATCAGGAGCCAGGGGATACACATTGTCCTTCTTTTCTCAAAGAAATTGCACAGGATGGCTTGACTCAGCAATATTTTTCCAGCACAGTCTCCTCAATTATAAGAAATATTTATAGATTGTTGCAGTACTACATGGATGTGCAGACCCAGACCTTTTGAATTTATTGTGTTGGTGGGCTCCATTTCTCCCTTATGAGTTACACCCTCATTCTCCTCTGAGGGTTTATCAGAACAGGGGCAGCATGCAAAGAATTTTCATTTTGCTTTGGCTTCTCTGACATAGCCTCAAAGCAAAGTTTGTGTTTTTCAGTTCTGTTGTTTTCTTCCACTACTCTGCTAGTGTTAACAGAATAACCTGAAACAGGAGAAATGGCATAAAGTTAGAAAAGGTTTATTGTTAGACTGATCTGTAACATGTTCTGAAAAGTATGTCAAATATAAACATTAAAACCATTAGCTTTAAGAAAGGATAATAGTTTATAAGCCATTAATGAAATATAATCCACACAATTGTTACTTTACCCCAGTTAAGAAAGTTTTCAACTAGAACCAAGAATAGTATTGGCACAATATAAGAGTAGTACTGAAAGTAGCAAAAAACTTCTAAGTCTGCCTAGCATTCACTGGTAATAAACTGTGTACAGTGGTATAAAATAGCTTGATATATTACATTATATACCATTGTATATATGCTGTTACATGTACACATCATGAAATGTATTACATAATGAATTCTAAGACTCTTAATTGCAACACATATTGTTCAGTATAAACTTATTGTTTTCTATAATGTTTTTCCTTAATTTTGATTTTTTTCTTTATACATCTATGGATTAATAGAAGCAAAATGTAAATAAATTAAAACTACCACAAGCTATAAAATAGCTAGAGACCACAGCTAACTGATTTCATGAAAATTGTCATTTAATGGATAATATGCTTCTTTAAAATTTAGATTTAAAAAAAAAAAAAAAATCAACAAAACCACAACCAAAACAAAGCTACTCTCTATCATAGCTGTTCTGAAAAAGGGATTTGCTTAGTTCTTAGGCAGCTCCAAAACTCTGAGCTTTCTTATATGCCCTGTTTACAGTCCTTGTCATCTCTTATTGACATGTTTTTGTTTTTTTCTTAATAATACCACTGCAGTGTTATAAAAGTACAATGTAGGAAATAAGAGATTTCTGGGTTGAAGATGACTCTCAAAGTCCCAATGACTCTCCACTAGGCATGGCAGGTGAGAGACACCTGGACACAGCAATCTTTCACACTGTTTTAATTCCAGTCATGTCTTGGAGAGGCCTCTCCATTGGAAGCTAAGACTGAATATTTGATCAGTTGACTTGCAGAGAAAAAAAAATAGAGTTAATATAAGAAAGAACCAGCAAGATGGGTAAGAAATTGGCTCAGAGGCCACACTCAGACAGTGGTAATCAATTGTTTTTACTCAGACTGGCAGCCTGCCAAAAGTGGGATCCCCCAGGGATTGATACTGGGCCCTATGATATTCAATAGCTTTATAAATGATCTGGATGACAGGATTGAAACCACCCTCACCAAGTTTACTGGTGACACCAAACTGAGTGTTGAGGTGAACACCTCTGAAGGGAAAACCATTTTACAGAGAGTCTAAAAGAATGGGCAGTAAGGGCTGGAAAATTTGTCTTATGAAGAAAGACTGAAGAAGTTAGGTCTTCTCTTCCTGGAGAAGGGAAGGTTTGGGGGGACCCCTTCACAATATTCCAGTACTTAAAGAGCAGCTACAAAGAGGATGAAGGCTCCCTCTTCACAAAGAGCCATATAGAGAAGACAAGGGGAAACAGGTACAATTTGCACAGGGAGGAGTTTCAACTCATCATGAGAAAGGAATTTGTTAACAGTAAGAGCAATCACTCACTGGAACAACATCCCCAGGAACATGTTAGAATTCTCATTACTGTGGTTTTTCAAGATGCGATGGAACAACCTGCTAGATTATCTCATCTAAACTCCCTTTGTGATAAAAGGTTGTACCAGATTTTTCATGGTCCCTTCCAACATTGGCTGGTTTATGATTCTGTGAAAAGTTGGGAATTGTAACCAGAGAGGTCAGATAGGTGATTTGAAGAGATTCTAGACAATATTGATGAAGAGAGCAGCACTAATGGTGACTAATGGTTTTATGGACTCCTTGGGTAGCAGTGGTGCAATGTGAAAAACATTCTAACTGAAAATGAAATGTGAGGCTTTGCAAAAATTAGATAGACCTGTATTAGCTCCCATCACTCTAAGTAGTTGTTTGTTAACCAGTCCTCATTCCTGCTACTCATTTCCACCAGAACATTTATTTTTAGATGTAAGTGTTATCTGTGCCACAGAAATCAGAAGTCTGACAGGGCAAATATTGCTGGGGACTACAAAACTTCTCAGCTTCCCTGAGTCAAGACAGCTATTGGAACAGAGAAAGCCACCATAATATCATCTCAAATGCTTCTTATAACCTTATTGCTTCTTTAATGCCTCATTGAAAAGTATTCTCTTACAGAATGTACATAAGTAGGATAATCTGAGTATTTAATATTCACAGAATTATGCTTCTCTAGAGCTAATGATTTAAAATAATGATCCTTTTTATGACAAAGAAAAGGTATTTAAATAAAATATAGTTATAATTTATTTCATGGTTGATTTGAAACACATTGTTGAAGTGACTGCTTTGGGCTGCCTGAAAAAAAAAAATTAAATGAACGAAAAATCAATCAAAACTCCTAACCTTTCTAATAGTGTGAATTTGGGAAGGAAAGAGAAAGACTGACTGAAATCTGTATTGCCACAGTGATTTAATGTTTTCCACTGTCATGCCTATCGCACCACTGGAAACTCTTTAAAGAATATAATGAAAATAGCATCCCTGTAGGTAATTACAGCAGAAAATGCTGCAGTCAATTGACTACACCTCCTGTCATATGACAAAGAAGTAATCTTTCATTCTTCTTTCCTGTCAGATAGCTGAGAACAAAAATAAGAGTAGTTTTTGTCAGCATGCCTGGATGTCACAGAAATCGTTGCTTTTATTAGAGCAGCAAAAGTCAGCAAAGTGGCATTAATTTTAAAACATTTTCAACAGTTACCACTGACTTCTATATATGTGTCTCATTCAAGTGGATCCATTGAAGCCAAATGATTTACTTACTGAGTCAGCTAAAGTCAATGGGAATGGAAGTAACTCCCATGTAATCAAACTGAGCTTATATGTGAAAATATGAGACTAACTCTATTGAATAAATGGCCCTGAAGTCCTTTTATATATTTCAAATGTGACTTTATCTAGAGAGTCATCACCTTCCTTTCATTGTAAGCCTTACGACGTCATATTCTTTGAACCTGGCACAAAATGAACTCTTTAGAGAGTCTGTGAGTTGCTAAGATTACAGATATAATATGCTATTTAATCAAGTGCATTATAATTCTTTCAGGCATGCACTTTGAGAAAGAATAACTTTTCAAAATTCAGACTGGCTTTTATATATTCTGCATAAACAGAAAACACGTAAGAAACATTTTCCAGGACAGAATTATAGAGAAATCTGTGTTGTGGTATTCTGAAATCTTGGAGTCGAAAAATTTGATTTACACAAAAAAAAAAGTCAGAAAATACCTGTGAAAGTCAGGATGAAATGAGAAGAGGTATAAGGTGCTGAAATGGAGATAGAGTACTACAGATGGAAGGTAACAGTTAAAATATCTTAAGGGATGAAGTTTAGATAAGAAAATTTAGAGTCTGATACTCTAGTATCTGATATGCATACTTTATGTTTTAACATTTGTCCTTTTAAAATTGCTTTAAATCTCACTTGTCACTTAATACAGAAAAGGGAATGGTTTCATATATTCCATTGCTTCATGCAGTAAAAAACAGAGAGAAAGAGAGAGAGAAAAAAAAACAAACCCTGAGCACTGACCAATAGAGAACAATTTTCTGGACTGAATCTTTTTACTATGAATGAAATAAAAAATCAGTCTCTCTGATGTCATTATATGCTACCTACTGATGAATAGTCATTTTGAAATGGCTTTTCACTGTCATCTTTAACAAATGTGTTCCCTGTACAAATTCAGATGTATTATTTTCTTGGTAAAAAACACAGATTGGGAGGGAAGAAACGTGAAATAACATTGAGTAACTATGGTATATTTTCAATTATCTTTTTCTGAAACCTCACTCAAAGCAACAGGAGGGCCCTGAATATTTTTCTAATACATTTCAATACTGTCTCTTCTAAGAGATTATGTAGCATTTGTTTTCTTCTTTTTGGTTGTAACCTGAACACTGGGATATTTTACTGAATATCCTGCTACTTGGAGTAGAGATGCTGGCATTTTTGTCTTTGTCATGTAAGATCAGAATACTTGGCTTGAGAAATTTTTTTTTTACCTGCTTTTAACATTTTTCCCACTTCTTCAAAGCACGTTCTAGTGCCAAACCCAAATCAAGTGAAGAGAAATAAAAGATAAACAGCTTCAATACCCCCATTAACTTCCTGTGCATTTCTGATTCGGGTCCGTCTAACTCCTACTAAAATATGATGTAGTTTTTAGAGATAGCTTGCAGTCCTTTTGCTTCCTCAACCTGCTGCTATGACTATCCTTACAGCATTTCCATGGGCGAAATGGGATTGAATACCCTTGGGCAGACAGCAGACATGAAGGTGAGCAATTACTGTTACTACACTGCCACCACCAACTTTAAAAAATAAGCAGTCTAATTTTTTCTGGTTATAACTTGCAGTTTGCTGCCTGAAAATGCCTACAAGTAGGTGAAAAGCATGAGAGAGTTAGTCATGAAAGGGCAAGGCACAACACTGCTTAGCATGTCAAGAGCTGAAGCTCTTCATGAGCTCAGAGGCACAACTTTATATTCCTGCAACTTGGAGTTTAAAAACGTAATGTACACAGAGTTAGATGACAGCTGAGTGTATTTTAACAATCACAATTTTAGGCCTAATTTTTTTAATTTGACTTAAATCCCATTTTTAAGAGCCTTGATAGCAACCTATCCATAATAACTCACATATAATTGGGACTAATGAGATTAAATTTTGAGAAAGTAGTATCTTTTCCATAATATATTTGAATTAAATATTCTCTCTCTCCAACCTGTCAACAGTTGTCAAGCATTGGCAATAAATATTCAAATGGAAAGTATAACTGCTTCTTGTTTTTTGGGGTATTCTATTACCCTTTTTCAGAAATAAAACATTAAGTGTTAGCCAAGTCATAGAAACAAAGCACTACAAAGCGAAACAAAGCACTACAAAGCGAAACAAAGCCCGAAATACACAACAACTCCACAAAAGGAGCAAAGGAATTCAGAGACAACTGCAAGATGAAAGTGATATGAAGGTAGAAGCAGAAAAACATTTTTTAAAACATAAAATCTGTGTCAGTTCTCTGACCTGTTTACTAGGACTCCTTACTCATGAATATACTTGTTTTTAAAAGTTTATATTGAGTGTTCTGTGGTAAGTCTCATTCTTTAAAAAGGTTTCATTAATTTCTCTTCATTATGTGAATACAGAAAATTGTCCAATCATTTTACTAAGACAGATATTCACTTGAACATGAGACAGCAATGTGCTCTCACAACAAAGACAGTTAGTGGTGTCCTGGGCTGAATTAGGCATCCAGCAGGTCAAGGGAGGTGATCCTTCACCTCTACTCAGCACTGGTGAGGCCACACTTGGAGTGCTGCATCCAATTCTGGACTCCCTAGTCCAAGAGAGATATGGACATAATGGGGAGAGTCCAACAAAGGATGACAAAGAGAAGATACATGGGAATCTTGTCTATGTGTATAAATACCTGACGTGAGACTGCAAAGAAGACAAAGCCAGGGTCTTTTCAGTGGTACCCAGTGGCAGGACAAGAGGCAATGAGCACAGACTGAAACACAGGAGGTGCTGTATGAACATCAGGAAACACTTTTCCATCATTAGGGTGACTGAGCACTGGCATAAGCTGCCCAGAGAGATGGTGGAATCTCCAACATTGAAGATATTCAAAAGCCATCTGGACACAGTCCTGTGCAATCAGATGTAGGTGGCTTTTGTGGCCTAAACTTCATTGGATTTCCAGATATAAATCTAGTCTATAAAGCCAGAACTATATATGCAGCCAATGGATTAAAGATGAAATATTAACTATTTAAGAACATATCTTTTCTGTTCTTTTAACATATAAAAAGAGGATTCTGTTCTACTTGAATTTTTAAGATGCTACTCTATTTATGACATATTTGGGGGGGGGAAGTAAAAATATGTGTATATATGTGTATGTGTGTATGTGTTTGAACATTTGCACAATAAATGCATAACAGCCACCGATGGGACTAATTCACACTTTATAATATGCAATTACATAATGAGAAAAAGTGGCGTTTTACTTTCTTTTCTATACTTGTTCAAAAATTGTCTTCAAAAGGTCCTTTGAAATGAAGAAGGATTATATAGCTGGTTTTTTTAGAGGACATTGCATTCTCTTTTGTATATTTCTGAATTATTAGTGTACTTCATTTCTATGATTAATTCCTTTTCCCTAGTTTTATAGAGAGACAAAGACAATTTCAACTAGCACAGCTTGTTTTCAACTAAGCCTATGTCCACAGTGCAATTACAACTGGACTATTTTTCAACCGGAAATCCCATAAAATCTTTAAATATACTGCAGCATGTAAAAAGTGTGTATAAAAGTACAGATTCCATCTTAGGAGCTACCACATATACTACTAGTAGTCTCCTACTGTGTATCTCCATTTTAAACATTTGCTGTCTGTGTCAGTCTGTGTCTGTACATACTCAGGCTGTAGTGTAATGACAGTAATGACTGAAACTCACTGTACGTATGTCTTCACAGTTTTCCAGACTGCAGTAGTCTATGAGGCCACAATGAGGTGCAGGTTTATAGCTTCATCCTCCTGTAGATGTGTAATGGAGTAGCCCTTTTAGGTCCAACATAGGAGTTGTGCATGTTTGGCACCTTGAAGCTGCACCACGTTCAAGCTGACTTACTTTTAAACAAAACTTTGCTAATATATCATTGGGTTGGTGAAATTCTATATCATTGGTATTTCACTTGATGCTAAAAGGTACTTGAAGCATAACCAAAAATTAGAAGTAGCTATCAGAACAATAATAACACTGCAATCTCTCTTTCTACTACTTTTTTTGGTATATGTTTTTAGTGTGTTTTTTAAAGGAAGAGTGAAGAACAAAGAGAGAAGGCAGATGTGTTTTCCTTGCAATTAACAGCAACACTTAGCCCCCTGAGTTCTATAAAGGTGTTAAGTTCTACATCTGTAAATCTGCAGAGGAAATGCTTAAATCCTATTTATGGCAAACAAATCCAACAACTTGCTGTTATCAAAATGAGGAGATTGTACCCTCTTGTTTCACCAATTTATCTTCGCTGCTCTTAGCTGCACCCATTCATTTTGCTAGACCCCTCAAGTGAACCAGGAAAACTTACATGAAAATAAATGATGGAAAAAAAAAACCATGAAAAATGTGAGCAGCTTTCTTTTCAGTTAGAATAGAACTGAAGTCTTCAGCAAAAGGAAGTTGCTAGGATTTCAAATTCAAGGACTGAAACAGTGAGCTCTTAGTTTGGGTCAGCTGCTCCTAGAAGCAGCTCTCTTGAGACTGTAGTATATCTAAGGCCTCTATTATTTCACTTATTGTTAAGAGCTATAGTAGATCAAATTAATTACATACATGTGTCTCACCCTCAGCCCTAAATGTCCAATTTTGAGATGTCGAGACATGCCTCTTCCTGTTCAGGAATCATAATCCCAAAGCTTTTTCTCTCCATACCATTTGTATTAAATAGCAAAAAGCATGTCCTGAAGGGGACTTTTCTTTTCTATGAAGCATCACCTAAAAAGTGGATCCCATAACTTGAGTTTCTTTTCCTCTTTTTGGAGAGATCAACCGCAGTCTGCTGTCAGCAAACCCTTTATACTAGATTGTACAGAAGTCTCATTCTATTCAAATAGGGTTCTGTTACATTATGTACCACCATGGGTAGTTTTTTTGGGTTGGGTTGCAGAACAGCATCTATGCCTGGTTGTTAATATATATTTTGTGTGAATTTTAGTATTTATTCAATATGGTACTGTTCTGTTTCCAGTATTTGACATCAGGTAAGTAGGGAGTCAGACTATGCAAACTGTATCTTAAAGATTATAAGCATCTTATATACAAACATTGTTTATAATGTGAAAAAGTTTAATAAAATTAATAAAACTGAGATATCTAAGCAGGAATAAACAGAGAAAAAAAAAGGATTTCAGGTGGGAATATGGCTTGTGGTAACATGATAGCAATCACAAAGTAATATTCAGGAAGAGGAAGAAAGAAAAAGTGCCCATAACCTTCTTTTTAGATTTAACACCAAAAAAAACCCCAAACCAAAACAAACAAACAAACAAACAAACAAAAAAGACAGAAATTTCTTTTCTTTGTAGATATTGTTCCCTTTGAAGTTCTTCAAGAATTTAAAAAGTATATCATGAGCATCATTGGAATAGAGTAAATCTCATTATCTGACATAGCCCAGGAAAGTAAGAATGACCCTAAAGGAAGCAGTGAGCTGCTGTCCACCTTTTGTTTGATACCATATTCTTGAATTGAAGCATTATTTGAAGAGAGAATTAAGATTGTTCAGTTATGTCAAATGACAATTCGGAAAAAAATTAGACAAACTAGCAGGGTTTCTGCATTCTCAGTGTCTTTTTGTAAAAGCCCAGTACATACTCAGACTCTGAGTAGTCTTAAACACACGAATATTAGTGAAGAGTGTCATTCTTCCCACGCATAAGTATTTGCCAGATTGGAGTTAAATCCGATATGACAAGGGTCAGATTTTTTTTCAGATCCTGTCAACCGCTACTGTCGACTGCAATTTAAAATCAGTGAAGAGGGTTAACATTTTTATTTCCTGAGGTGACCAAAGATATGTCTATCATCTAGAATGGCTTTAACCTTGAAGTCTTAAAAGTGAATCCCTGTGTTCTTGATGGCCTAATTGACAACCACTTCAAAATGCTTAAAGTGATCCTTAGGGCAACAGGTTAACAGTGATTGCTGCTTTCAGCCTCTTCAGGTAAACTTTAGGAAATCTTTAGTTTATCAGCTCCATTCCCCTTATCAATTAAGAATGTACTTTGGCATAGTGATTTAAAATATCGTATAAATGGTCTGAAAATTGTATTTGGAAATGTTAAAGAGCAGACAGTTACTGAATTAGCTGAATCATAGAATAGTTTGGGTTGGAAAGGACTTTTAAAGATCATTTAGTCCAACTTCCTCTGACCTTCCTCAGCTTTTCTAGTGAGACTTCTCTTAGAGTACTATATCCAGCTCTGGGGCCTCCAACATAAGAAAGACATGGACCTGTTGGAGTGAGTACAGAGGAGAGCCATGAAGATAATCAGAAAGCTGGAGCACCTCTCCTATGAAGACAGACTGCAGAGGGTTGGCGTTGTTCAGCCTGGAGAAGAGAAGACTCCAGGAAGACCTTTTTGCAGAAAGAAGGAGAGTCTTTTTATCAGCGAGTGTAGGGATAGAAGAAAGGGTAATGGGTTTAAACTGAAAGAGGGGAGATTTACATTAAATATTAGGAAGAAATTCTTTACTGTGAGGCTGATGAGGCACTGGAACGGTTTGCCCGGAGAAGCTGTGAATGACCCTTCCCTGGAGGTGTTCAAGGACAGGCTGAATGGGTCTTGGAATTACCTGCTCTAGTGGGAGGTGTCCCTACCCATAACAGGGGTTGGAACTTGATGATCTTTAATGTCCTTTCCAACCCAAACCATTCTATGATACTATGATTTACATTACAGCTGTAATATCTACTGTGTATACTGTGCATACTGTGAAAAATAGGGAAAGAAGTACGTAAATATAAGATGGACAGAAGAAAAGACAGAAGACAAAAAAAAAAATATAAGGGTAGGAAATAAATTTCAAACAGAGCAGGATAAGATGTTGCCATCAACTGCCACTGCATATAACTTGTAAAGCTATAGAACTGCAGAGTCATATCTTGCTGTTAACTCTAACTCTCTGTATTCACTATGATTTCGTCCATACAAATCAGGTGAGGTGTTTAGCGGGGAGGATCAAAACCTCCCCACTAAAATACACTAAAACTGTGTAGTTATATTAGTATGACCCTGGGGAAACTGCATTTCAGTCAGCAAAGTCACTCTGTTACTGGTGAAGTAGCACAAATATAGAAATATACCCTCATAACTTATCCCATAAACATTACAAGAAAAATAAATTTAGCTTTTTGAGATTGGGTTTTGATACCACATGTGATAAATGATACACCTGCATGTGAGGAGAATGTGTCAGATAGAAATGTGATCTTTAGTAATGCATTTCAGATGAATACTCTCTACATATTTTTACGAGTCAAATGTTCATAGGAATAGTCTTTTTCTCACAATTTTCACTGCTCATGTTTAGTGTAAACTTCTCACTCATTCTGCAAAATGGCAGTTAAAATGATAAATCTTAAAAATAGGATATCTAATCTTTCACACTACCTTCACAGCTCATGCACACAGAAAAAGAAACAAGCTGGTTACTAAATAAACAATTCACAAATAAATGTGGCTGCTTCTAGTCCTTTTACTTATAACACTTGCTTCCAGCATATTTGCTTTCAGCTTTGCAGTGAAAAATATTCAGGATATTGTTTGGAACAGATTCTATGTAGTTTCATGTGATTCAGTCTGTCTTTTTGTTTGCTGCATATACTCCCAGTCTTTGTAATTCATGTACAACACAGTCTGTCATTAATCTTACATCACAAGATAAGAAGTAGACGCATTAGGAATGGTTGATGAGCAAGATGCCTTAGAAGAAAACTTTAATAAATGTGATAACATGCATACAAAACTATTTGCAAGGCAAAATTTTATAAGACACAGCAGTGATGAAATGGCAAGATAAAAAAACACAAGTAACATTGCTACAGAATGATTAATGAAGCACTATTCCATAAAATCATGGCAATAGTATAATGTTACATGAAAAATCAAATAAAATCTTTCAGATAGCAAGGGAAACGAACTTGACAGTATCATTGGGTTGGCAATATGGACACTAAGCATAAAATAGTTATCTGTAATATAAGTATGTTTAATAGATATTTAGTAGATACTAACCAAGCTAAAGAAATCTTTGTAAATCTAGATGCTTATCCTCATAAAGTACTAGATTTTTTCTTATTTTCTAGAGAGACACTGACTAGACTTTAATCATTCCAGACTTTGATGAAATGATTTTATTGCTTAATTTATTTTCCCCAGCCATGGAACAGAGGAGATAAAATTTACAGAAAGAAAGAGGAAGAACACTTCTCTTTATTCAGAACCAGATAAAGCTGGCTGAACTCTCAGCTGTGAATAATAATTGAAAATTCATTCCTTCCATCAACTACTGAACTACTTTCAAGCAAATTCCAATTTCTAAATGTGAATCTCTGCAATTCTTATTATGCCAAATGGATCTATTTTTAGATTTTTTTTAGAATTTTTAGAAAAAAAATAAGGTCATGGTTATCCAGACCAAAGAAGTTTTGGGTCAGACATTTCATAGAACCCCATCATCAAATGAAAAAAACTGTGACTCATCTATTATGATGCCAGATTGTATTGCTGAACAAGAATTGGAGTCAGCATAAAAGTTAGCCTTGCTGATTGTCCTAGGGGTATACTCACTAAGTAGTATTTCCCTGTGAGGAATGGGATACAAAAGGCAGTAAGGGAGTGTAAGGCATGGAAAATCTATCATGATTCTAAATCAAAGTAAAAAATCCATATAATGTCAAGACATTCTTCTAAATTAGAAGCCAGAGATAGAAGCACAAATAATTGATTGTCTGTCAGAGTTGAAATGAAGATATAGCTTAATTGTGTTCTTACAGCAAATAAGAGGACAGGAAAAGTTACTAAAATCTATAATTCTGAAGAAAAGTTTGCTATCCCAAAATACACCCAAAAAACAGGACTACTTATCGTCCATGTTAGGGAGGATCATTTCACATTGGATATCCATGTGGCCATAAACTCTATGTACTGAGGCAGAAATGTGATTTTCAGGATAGTAACTAGGAATTTATAGGGTTAAAATGGATTAGATCTTACAGCAATTTTAAAAAGAAATGTTACATGGACAAGACTGAGCAAATAACTCTTGGTTACAAATATACTATTTTTTTTTCCCTACAAATTTGAATAATCATAATTAACTCCTCATTGCTTTTAATGTCACTGATATCTACTCCACTATGGATAAGTGCCTATATTTCAAGTTTAACAGCTTGAGGTAGATTAAATTAATAGGTTTTTGTTTTTTTTTCCCCAAAGGCAAGTGTAGCTTTTAAACTTTGAGACCAAAATAAATGCAGTGGCTTTGCTTTAGTGTTTTCTGTCTTGTTTTGATTCTGAGCATTTGGGGGTCAAATAAAAAGATCCACTGAAGTCAGTAGAGGAACTCTGCGATACTTCCATCATTAAGAGAAGATCTGAAGACTGGGAAGACTGAGGGCCAGGACTGTCCTCACATTCTCAGTTCAGAGCTTTGGTTGCTGCCCTAACATAAATTAGGCTTTGCAGGCAAAGTGCATGCTGGAGCCCAGAAATTAGATGTTGATGATGTCTGAGTATTTCTTTGATAAGTCCATATGAGAAAACAACAGTACACAGAGTTTCCAAGTACAGGATTTGTGCAGATGCAGTTAATCTTCCCACTCTTCTGTAAAAGAGTGTGGTTCTGTTCAAGCTGTCTCTTGTGAAAAGGTGTTTGCTCACACCAATCGTGATCAAGCATAGTGTGGGAGGGGTTTTGTTTGCCCAAGACAAAACCCAGCTGTTTTTGATCAGGTTATTCATTAATACATAAAATCACATACCAGTCCTTAGACCTGTGTCTGACCTTTATTTTACTAGTGTAGATGCAGTCCAAGTCAATGAACAGCCTCTGGAATATATTCTGAGGAAGCCTTTTAATGTGAACTTAAATGTTTACAGCATGTGTATTAGGAAAGCTTGACTTTTGAGGCAAGAGTTGAACTCCATTTTAACAGATGGTGTATCCCACTGAATTCAGCAGGTGTTTGAACAAACTAGTGGAGAAGTAAAAAGGAAATCACATGAGCTTGAATGCAATTTACACAGCAAAGGTTTGATCTAGCTAGATGAGAAAGCTTTTAATGAGGTGTTTTAAAACTACTGAACTGCAGTATAACAACAAACATCAATTTGTTTGCCTATACAGGTGAATATATACTTGAAATTTATATATGCACATATATATATTTAAAATAATGACTAAGATCAGTATAACTAGAAAGGAATCAAACTGTTAGTGTATATATTTGAAATTATAGTATTTTTTCTAAACACACAATTTGGCATTTTACCAAGTAAAAAATCATTTCT
The DNA here is from genome assembly GCA_013398155.1 of Pedionomus torquatus. Lineage (NCBI taxonomy): Eukaryota > Metazoa > Chordata > Aves > Charadriiformes > Pedionomidae > Pedionomus > Pedionomus torquatus. The sequence continues at coordinate 314,933 of VZRU01001707.1, forward strand.
TCCAGGGGTACCCTGTCATGGTTTATAATCTGAGAAATTAACATAACTATAAAGTTGATTAATAGTTTTGAATCCAATCTTCTGGAATACTTGCTGTTTCTCTCTTGGCAACTGTTATTATATTACAGTTATTAATTTTTTAAAACAGCAGTATTTTTAATTTAGATATAAATCAACTCATACTTGTTTGGAAAAGAAAATCTACAGGCACTTTGAAACACAGTCAATGCAGATACTTTTTGATTGAGAATGCAATGGTCATAACAACCTCTATATACATTAAAGCAACAAAGCCACTGAAACATTTACTAGGGCTAATTACAAAATGTATCTAGGAAAAGTGAATTTAGACATTTTGGACTTTAAAATATATGTAGGTGGAATAAACTCTTGCAATAAAAAACCAGCAGTCTTTGACTGCTATAACTTAAAAGATGTAGATTTTATTAGTGGCAAGAAATGTAGTTAAGCTTAGAGGACAAACCCTGATGTTGCTCTGTCAGTTAACGTAGTTGTAGCCATAGAATGTCAGCAAATATTTCTGTGTGTTCCTTGTGAACAATTCACAATAGAATTCTGTAGAAACATCTGACAATGATGAGAAGAGAAACAAAAAGGTCCAGCAACTGTACACTTGGAATCCTTTTACTCAAAGAAACAACTATTTTATAATCACCTTTTATGCACATCAAAAGCAGATATTATATCAGTAGTTCATAACAATTACAGTAACAGACCACATCTCAAAATTTGTCCTACTAATGAAAAAGATGGGAAAGCTACTTCAATAACTAGCTAAATTATTGCTATAAGACGGAGTGGAAAGGTCATAATTTGATATTTCTGTGGAGATCAAAATTTTATGTTCCTATTTAAGGTACACCCCTTATCATGAAGGAGTGACAATGAATGGTACCAATTTCCTCTTTTCCTTCAGTCTCTTTCAAGCTGTTTTGTTAGCCCGTTGCAATTGCAGACTTGCAGTCCCTCTTCCAAGACAGTAGCAACAACTGAGCTTGGACATCTGGCTTCTTTAAACAACTCTGAATGTCAATAAGCAGGACATAATCTGATATCTTAACTAAGTTATCAACACTTTGGAGAGGGACAATTTTTTCACCTGTTATGAACATGCAAACTGCCTGCAAAGCTGTTAAAAATAATGGTAAATATTATGTGCAATGGTCATTGGTCTCCTGTTAAAGTGGATTTAGAAAAGATTGCCAAGACTGGAAAAAAAGATTAAAGAATTTAGCTATAGTCTCAAAAGTGAGAAAAAGTAATACTGAAAAATAATACTGAAAATAGTTCTTTATATCTATCAAAGGCAGACATGCATCTTAATAAAATTAAAAAAAAAATGACCCTAAATTAATTCAAAATATACTTGATATAGATTAGGATATCATGATTAAGCACATTACCTAGGGAGACCATGTAATTCACAACATTAGACCTTATTTAAAACAGGCATATTCAAAGTATAACAGACAATAGCATTCTGTCAGACCTGGTCTAGACCCACTTGGCTATACCTGCTAGCAGTGATCTTCACCAAATCATCTCCTGAAGACATTTTCAAGCCTGTGTTACTCTGACTGCATTGTGCAGCTCATTGTTTCTATTGTGAAAAATGACAGCTTGTGTATAAACTGTGAAGAGTACCAAAACATCTATTAATATTTCCTAAAGCAATCTTTTGGAGACAGAAGTATTATCTACAGCTCTGTCTGCTACTTTTATTGGACTAAAACAAAAGATACGTTCAGAGAAGGTGATTCTGAGTACTGTTAATTAACTGTGTTGGTGGCTCTCACTTTAGTAACATTCAGTATTGCACTGAGCCTGTTTTTTTGTCTTTTCTTGTTTTATTTATTTATTTTTTTTTCTTGTTTCTGCTAAGTCTCAAATTACTTTTTCTTTAGCATTTCTTTAGTCGTATTACTGACTTCATTTTTAGATTAAATAAAGAATTCTAAGCCTTTGCTTTTCAAATACCTCCATAATACAATATATTGAATGTTTTATGCTTTCACATTCAGAAAACAATGATAGAAGTAGTCATGTTATTGACAATATAAACAGAAAAAATTGTTAATCATTCTAGAAAGGAAGGTGATTTTCTTTTGATCTTGGTAACACTAATTATTCCTGCCTGAGATACATTCAAGGTAGCTATTTAGGAGTTGAATCGTTTAGCTTCATTGTCTTTCACTGTCTTTTTTTCTCTACTACTTCTTATGAGTTTTTTCGTGTTTGATTGTTTGTTTTTAAATCAGTTGCATACAAGGTAGTCATAAGTTTTAACCTTATGGCTATCCTTTAAAGATGCATAAACAGATATGAAGCGAAAGTATGCACAGTCTACTTTAACATAGTGGAAGAAATAGTGTGTGTAGAACTACCTCATGAATAAGTTTAATAGAACTAGGGGGATAACTGAAATACAACAAAATTGGTTGTAAAAATGTGATCAATGAGGAAAAGTAAAAAATGTCTGGATTTCTCTGGTCAGTTATAAGAAAAAAACCCAGAACTACTATATCTGCATAAACATAGTACAGCTTCTTAAATAAGTATCATGAATTAGTAATAGCTTGACCGATCTAAGGAAACATATCCTATGTTTTGTACATAAAGTAGTGGTCCTCTGCATCACAACTGGTACACAGAACATTTCCTGTGAATCTCCCACTACACACAGTCATCAGAAGAAAGTTAAAACTCAGTTATAACTGAAGGAACACAGTAACACCCTTGCGCTGGCACTGACATGGTTAACAGACCATGAATGGGCATAAGCAGCTGTCTTGCTTTCTTGTAGGCTTGAGAGAATATACAGAAACTACACATGAAAGGAGAAAATGGAGGAAAAAGGGAAAAGGAAGGAGAAGAGGAAAGGGGCAGAAAGATGGCTAGGGAGACGCTGATGGAGGTCCAGGATTCGTTTCCCTAATTTATTTTCCATAACAAATTGAATAGCACTTCCAATGGGAGTGGCTAGTGTTAAAGAAAAGGAGAGAAATGTGCCTCTGAAAGGAGAAAGCAAACACTGCCAAGGTCAAGAGGATTGCACACAGCTCTGTGAAACAGGGTCACAAAAGACTGGTTGTTAAGCTTTTGGAAGGGAACCATAAATCTTCATTAAGGATCTTATATCTTCAATAATCTGTTTTTAAGAGAAAGAGGTGAGTCTGAAAAACTATTGCAAGTGTAGGTAAGTGCTAAAAAAAAGGGTACACAGAACACAAATTACTGTCTTAGACCTACGGAGGTGTATCTAGACATAAAAGAAGTCAGATTGTGAAAGCAAGTTTAGTAAAATCGTATGAGACTCACTGATGAAGGAATCGGGAAGCTGGACAGACGCACCAAAATTATTAGTGGGAGAGGAAAGCTACTTCCTTCTGTATTTCCCTGAGAAAAGGGAAAAAATTACTATTTGGAGAACAGTAAATACATGTATAAATTAACAAATCTTGCTTATGTTTAATTCTACATTTTTCTCCAACCTCTTAAAAACTATTGTACTTACTAGCATAAGTGTTAGGTGACTTCACCAGTGAGGAGAAGAAAAGAAAAAAATGAACTGTACCTGCTTATGGAAATGCTGCAGATTTATGCCTCTGTTTAGTCCTCTTCAAGTGGCGCAAAGAAAAAAAGGTCTATCTTAACATGCTGTGCTGTGAAGTAATTGTAGTAGATGAGCAAAAGGAATGAAGCTGAAGGACCTCTCTGGAGATGAGAATAAATGATGTCGGTCATTTATTATTGGTTGCAATGACATTGATCTCTGCTAATGTAAATGTGGATGAAAAGCCAAAGAAATTTTACATGAATATATAGAGGCTGAATTGCCAAGGTTTTAATGACTTAGTTTTTTAAATATGCATACTTCTTAACTGCAGCTAAAGGAAAACAGCTATTAGTAAATTCAGTAAATTCTAAATAATTGAAATTAAACAATTGGTTAACCAACACCTCATTATTAATCAAATAGTAACAAAAACTGGATACCTTTCATTTCATTTCTTTCATTTGTTGCAGCTATAATACACAAGATTTAAGCATATCTTTGTGATTTTTAGAAAGACAATGGTTTTGGTACTATTTCATAAGACAAAACATTTAAAATTAAGATAATAGTGGGAACTGCATGTGGCTTGTTCACCTTGCTTGTTGTGTGCTTTTTAAGGTTATCTCTGTTCAGTTCTGACCACAGAACTCAGAAGTACAAAATGTTCTTACAGGTTAATTGCTTCAAAATGCATTGAAGTCTGGTTTCCATGGCTCTCCTACTCACAGTCCAGAAACTGCTAAATGTGACTGTACTTGGACTATTGTGAAAAAAAAGGTAACTGGAAAAGCTAGGCAGAAACTCACTGCTATTTTTTGCAGTCCTGAAAAACACATATTTATTTTAATCTTTTAATTGCTCTCTTGTGGCTATTTGCACTTTTTTTTAGAATCATAAAATCACAAAATAATCTGGGTCAGAAGGGGACCTCAGAATCTCTCTATCCCAACCTCCTGCTCATAGGGTCAGCTATGAGATCAGACCAGGCTGCTCAGGGCTTAACACAATCAGACTGTTAAAACTTCAAGGCTGAAGACTACACAGTCTGGTAAAGATCATACTACAGTAGATGCTTTAGTAGTAGATCTCAGTAGACGTAAGTAGATCCTTAAATTGTTTAGTAGATCACCATAATTCCATATATGTATATAGATATATAATTTGTTAGAATACCACAATCAAAGTAAATATTATGGAATCTGGGGCCTTAGTATGTTTATTCCTTTTCTTCATCTAGTTACCACATACCTGAATTTATCTGAAGCTTTTATTTTTCTTTAATGAAACAATAGAAAACTCTAGAATTAGCTGTAGAGTAAGCCCTTGCACATGGACAGCAGACACAATGAGGCTTATGTATGGGAACTTGCTCCTGGATGAAGCTGGAGCTCCTCTTGTGTGGTATTCTTGATTCTGTGCCTGGTTGACGCTAGTTTATGGGATCCCAGGCCTGGGGAAGACTGGTTAGGAAGAGAATACAACACTGTTGAAAGGCAGGACTATGGTATAAGAAAGTGAAAAACCCAGAGGATGAACTTGGGGGACTGTATGATGTCATGAAGACAGCTTTGCTTTCACTGAAAGACAAATTCACTTTTATTAAATGTCTTGGGACACTGTTATAAAAATCCTCCTTGGGTCTTATCAGCCTGAAGGTTCACCTTATTGAGCTTTGTGTGATGCAACCGACCACAGAGCTGCTAAAGATTTTAGGTCTATATCTTTTCCATTGATGGATAAAAACAAGTCTTAAAGCAGTATTAGCAAATATTTTTTCCATTTATTTCACTGAAGTGGAGAGTTTGGCAGTCAATTCAGCCTAGAAGGCATGGATAGAATTAAGTTAGTTTAGCAAGAATGCGTTAGGATACAGCATGAAAAGCAGAACCATCATTATTTCTTCTGAAGCAGACTGAGATTTTAGTCTCCCTTTGGGGTACACAGGAGTCAACGGTTTCATAGACAGACACGCTAAGCATTCACAGTTTGAAATTAAAAGAAGTCATATTATGAGACTATGAAGATATAATGCTAAGTGCTTTGAAAAATTATTACATATTGGACACCTAGAGATAAAATTTTCTTTGAGTTGAACTGAAAATATTTTAATTTTAATCGCTCACCTTCATATGAAGGAAAACCTTTCCGAGCCCTTCTTAAGGCTTTATCTTCCTATCCCCTTGAAAGGAAGTTATTGTCTCCATTTATAAGAATAGCATCCAAATATATATGTTCACATGCATGAATAAGGAAAGTGTTACACTGCTATTTCTAAGGATGGGCTTTATAATATATCTCAAATAAGATATATTAACTATGCATAAAACAATGAATACAAAAATAGGTTTGGAAATGACCTTCATTTAAAGGAAGCAACAAGAGCAGGACTGGTCCATAGAATCACAGAATGATATAGGGTTGGAAGGGACCTCTGGAGATTATCTACTCAAACCTCCCTGACAAAGCAGGTCCTCCTAGAGCAGCTTGCACAGCAACTTGTTCAGGCAGGTTCTGAATGTCTCCAGAGATGGAGACTCCACCGCCTCTCTGGACAGCCTCTTCTGGTGCTCTGCCCCCTCAAAGTGAAGAATTTCTTATGTGCAAGTTTGTATCCATTTCCTCTTGTCCTCTCACTGGGCACCATTGAGAAAGAGACTGGCCCCTTCCATCTGACACCCACACCTTAAGTATTTAGAGGTGCTGACCAGATGTGTTGCCCCCTCTGTGTTGTCTTCTCCAGACTGAAAAGACCCATGCCCCTCAGCCTTTCCTCATAAGAGAGATGCTCCAGGCCCCTAATCATCTTTGTGGTCCTCTGCTGTATCCTCTGCAGCAGTTCCTTGTCCTTCTTGAACTGGGGAGCCCAGAAATCAACACAGTACTCCAGATGAGGCCCACTGGGGCAGTGCAGAGGGGCAGGATAACCTCTGTGGACCTGCTGGTCAGAGTCTTCCTGATGCACCCCAGGATGTGATTGGCCTTCTTGGCCACAAGGGCACGCTGCTGGCTCATGGTCATCCTGTTGTCCACCAGGACTCCCAGGTGGGGCTTTTTTTCCTCAGAGCTTCTCTCCAGCAGGTCAGCCCCCAACCTGTACTGGTGCACAGGGTTATTCCTCCCCAGGTGGAAAACCCTGCACTTGCCCTTGTTGAACCTCATGAGGTTCAACCATGAGAGAAATGAGTCTGGACCTGACGTTTGACAGAAAAGGCAGTGACCTGGGCACTATGTTTGGCAGGATCTGAGCAGGACCAAGTTGGTGACAGTAACCTACAGTCCCAGAGAAGACAAGGAAATGAGTCATGAATCAGGAACAGTAGAACACAGGTCCAGAGACTGGAGACAATTTGACCTATAACATGGATCCACAGTCCAAACAGGAAGATAGTTGGTATGGCAGGAAGCAGGGCTGGGCACAGCTCAGCTTACTCTATAGTTTATATTTTTCTAATTTTGGGGTTTCCTATATTTTCATGAAAGAAAAATAAAAGCTCCAGGGGCCTGAACAGGGTCAGTAAAATCTGAAAAAGCTCTTTAGTCCATGAAAAATATTTGTCTTGTGAGTCGTTATTTTGCGGGGTCAACTTCTGGCTCACAACTAACTGTCCTATTTGGCCAGAGGAGAAATTGATCTTATTGAAATAAGTCCAAGTTACTGAAGATTCTTTCAAAACTTATGAAAACATTGGAATTGAGCCAAATATGAATAGTGATGTTAATTCTGGCATTTGCTAATTTCAGAATACCAAACCAGCACTGCCAATATTTTTCTGGCATTGACTTATTAAGATAATATTTAAATGAGGTCAACTTTATATTTCTTCTTTTTCTCTTTTTTCCCCACCTCATACCCCCGTCCCCTCTTCACCTTCCCTTGCTCCTGCTCCCTTCCTTGACTTGTGTAAGCAACTAAGGTTTTAAACCAGAAAAAAAGAAAGAGAAAGGAAATTACAACCTCTTGTAATCAAGTGTGATCTCCACACTATCTGAAAACACAACAGATGAGTAATGTGTCTAAGAAGGAAGCATATGTCTTTGTAAAACCTCTGATTCCTACTTTTAAAGAAACAACTGAAAATACTAATACAACACTTTACACCTTTACTCTCTTTTGTGTGTCCATTTACATAGGGTTGAGGAGCATCAGATGACAGAAAAATAACTTCCTTACATTTCAATATAGGAAAGAAGATGGATTTTCTTGCAATTCATGCCAAAATTTATGCTTCCTTATGTTCCTTATTCTCCCGAGCTATCTAGTTTGATAGTGGAACTGATTTACAAACCTTACTTCCCTGTTTCATCTTTTTTTTTTTTTTTCCCNCTTTTTTCTATTTCATTCTTTTCTTATATCAAGCAGCCCAAGGGGGGAGTCAAATTATGTTATACAGCACTATCATTAATTCCTATTTACACAGAGCCTAAATTGATTTTTAAAAAAAGGACCTGTACCTTAGCAAGCATGGTGGAATTCAAGATGGAGGAGCCCTACTTGGGTGAGCAGAAATAATATCATTTTAGTATCATCTGTCAAAAATTATTTTGGCTGATACTGTGTACACTTAAAAAATAAAGTAGAAGAAAAAATCAAGATGCCAAGAGAACAAGAATAAAAAAGGAGGAAGATGCCAAACAATCAGTATCAGGAACATTAAAAGAGTAGTAAAAACATACATCTCACTGTATGTTCACACAGAAGTTCCAGAAATGCCTCAGGAAAGCACATCGTTCTTCACTGTTCTGGTTAAACTATGGTCAGTACCCAAAATAGCAACACAAAAATTAGATTAGGTTTTATATCCAAGCATTGCTTAGCCATACTCTTAAACATTGAGCAATGCCATCTGTTACAAGACAGAGTTCCATTACTGTCTCAGCTCACAACAGGCAAAAGAGGAAGACACATCTTGGAGGGTAAAGTGTATTCAAATTGTCTTTCACTGGAAATGACTTCTAGTTTTGTCAACTTTGAAGTAGTAGATTTCCTGATATTGATATTACACAAACATCTACATTTACAGGAATATATTGTATAAAAACCAAAGGTTGTATATACAACCTCAGACTTCTCAGAATGAAGAGTGCTTGTGCTCATTTCTCTTTCGTGGGATTGCTGTGGCTGTGGCTGCAATCTTGTAGACGTAATTCAAGAATGATAAATTTAATTTTATTTTTACAATTCTTAAATGCTTTTGTCACTGATTGACATTCTTATAGAGCATAACAAAATATAAATAAGTCTTCCTCTTCTCCTAGTGAATTATGATATATTGTTTATCACCAAATGTTATTTTTTCCACATGATTGGTATGACAGATAGACCTACTTGTGAAGAAATTGATTTTTTTTTCCCTAAATATATTAATTTTGAGGCAAGCATAAAGAATATCAACCTAGAGAGTTAAATTATTGGAAAAGCTATAAGCAACTGACAATGGAACCTTTTTTTGCTAAATACCAAGAAGGCCTCATAGGCAGAATGTGATAAACACAAATCCTTCAGGATGTATAAAGAAATACTGAGAGACAGATTGTCAAGAGGGATTTTGATAAAGAGTAAGTAATATAAGTGATAAAGAGTGAGCCAAGCTAAAATAATTTTGTACTATCCTCCTAACCACCCCCTCAAACCATAGCTAAATATAAAAGAAAAAGGAAGTAGAAATAAAGAATTTTTAACACAATGCTTTGCAGAAAACACAGTAAACCTCTGCAAAAAGACCTGAAATAGAAAAGCTATATTGAGAAGTAGTTATTATGTATATACACGATGAAAGATTACACAAACTCAAGATGATTTGTGAGTTTAAGCACTTAACAGAATTTCAGAATTACTTTAAAGAAAGCGTGGAGAGGTGACATAAAAATACAAGTTTCATAAAATACTTGCAGTACTAAATAGGCCTTCTCAGAAATTAATGACCTTTTTAATTTACTTCAAAAAAAGCAAGATTGAATTCTCAGTGGAAAATTTAATAAGATTACTGCTTTTAGTATAAATTTATAAAGCATCGAAAATCCAGATATTTGTAGAGCTGAAGTCCCTTAGCATTTGCTCGGCTGCTTTTCATGGGTTGTAGTGACACTAGGGCATGTGACTGCAAAGTTTATGTGACAAGAGTAGGTGGTAGTATATATTTATATAGAAAAAATTAAAAAAAAAAATTAAAAAAGAAAGTGTCTTCATGTCTTGGTTAATCTAACATCTTAAGGCTTTTTACAGATTAAGTAGATTAAGTGGACTCTTCCTCAAAGCATCAGTTCTATGGATAAACAGATCCATAAACCTTTAGGAGCACATGACAGTTGCAGAGAACTTCTGTGCATGTTTCAGCTTACTTTCCCTTGTTCAAACAAACCTTCTTAACTCCATATCAATCTCATATTATATTGCTGTCTCCAAGCTTGGAGCTCGTGCTATTTCTCTGGCAAACTTTCTAATCCTGATATATTTATTTTTCTTCTCCATTCTCAGTGAGAGACCCTTTCTTTAAAAAAAAAAAATTTAAAAAAATCTGCTTTATCAGGCAGGTATTGTTATAGGACAGATTTGAAAACTGATGCGTGAAAGAATTATCATCTCTTTGTACACAGGTATTCTATTTGAATTAAGCAAGAGTTCTCAAATTAGGTTAAGTACTAGGTACAAGAATTTTACCAGCGTGCCTATGGACTCTACTTCAATATAGATGTAAATGTAGGTAATTGTACTTACATTAAAATGCAGTGTATAGTCCAAAGTATAAACAGAGAATTCCCAGTCTCAAATACAACGTGCGCATCTGAAATACCCCAAAATCATGCCAATGGGGGCTGCTTTCCTTTTTTTTTCCTTTTTTTTTTTTTTTCCTCCTGTGAAACAGATTAAATTCTAATATTAAAACCCCTGCAGATCCTTCTGGTTCATAAACTTCTGTTTCATCAGTTGGCTGAAGGTGAAAATATCACATTCCTCATACTCGTTACAGATTTACAGGTGAAAGATATTAAGGAAGTTCTATATTTTCAAAATGTCATTAAGGATGGCAGAAATTAAACCAGTTCTGAAGAAGGGCTATCTCAGAACCTTTAGTGTTATCTCTCCACATTTTGAATAACATTATTATGGTGTTTCTGTTCTCACTAATAAAGTAGAGAAACATTTCTAGCAGGCTCGCTCAATCATGTAATTTTTGTTTATTTTATCTCAACCAAGACTGTTCTGTTCTACAACTACTGAATCAAATAGGTTGCTGTAAGATAACCCTCTTGCTCTTTTAAGAAATCCTTTATTATTTTAATGTCTGATTTTTTCAGACCCTAAAAATGTTCTTTCCTTTCTTTTGAGGCCAATGACGAGTTTGTCCATGTTTTAATGATTTAATTTAAATGTAAATTAAAAGTTCAAGGATAAATATTTTCCCTAGCTAGGCCTGATCGGGTTCACATATAAGATGAGGTGAAAAAGGGGACATTCACCTTTGGGAGAATATCTGCAAAACAAAAAAAGTAAAGGTCTTAAGTATTTGTATCCCGCTCTAAAATTAAGTAAAAACAGGTTAGTAAAACAGTTCATAAGGACAGACATCAGTTACTCTTTCTGGCAGCTTTAGAAACATTTCCAGTTCATACTATTTGAAATCCATTTGCAGCATGGCTTTAATTCCACAAATATGAATATTTTAGACTTTCAAAACACACACAAAACTGCTGGAAGGTATGGACTAAGGTTTAATGAGAGTGTTAAATGCTTACTTTTATTATTGTGAATTGATACATTCAGTACCTCAATTTGGACTATTGTATTGTGCTTCTAAGCATTTAAATATATCAACACCATATTCAACTATGCTTTGTCCCCAAAAGCCACTGGATTTGCAATAAACAATAGAAAGAAAAAAATAATCAGGATCACAACCACTTAAATACTTTAGTAATTCTAACCAAAACTGTTAAGTAGATAATGTGAAAATGACCAGAAAAGCAAAATGCACAATTAACAACCCTTTAAAATTCTACTGATAAAAGCAAACATATTATTATGAAAATTATTAAAGCAGGAACACAGCATCTGAGGAAATATTGTTGAAGATAACAGTATAGCTAGAAGGGGACTTTTTTTTTTTAAACTTTGAATGTTTGATCTTACCAGATGATCAAATAGTGATTAAAATATATTCTTTTTATTAATCCTTTTCATATCTGAAAAAGTTTTTCCTGGAGGTTTCAGTGTCATTGGAACCTCCCTGAGAAATCAGTGTTGCAATACTGGTTAGAGTGACACTATAATCTGGAAAGTGACTGTCACCTTCTTAACCGATAAATCTGCCCTTCAACTCTTATCTGCTTAGTGACATGAACAAATTTTAAAATTCTTTAGCCTTACTATGGTAATAAATTTCATGTGCTCCAGATTATTTTTTTTTGTCTCCTGCTGTCCATCAGCTTAATTATTTCATGTTTTAGCTGCAAAAACAAGCTTTAGTTGATTACTTCTGTGCAAACCCAACCACTTCAATTACTAGGTTTGTAGATGGATTCCTGTACTTTTCACAGGGTAGCTTACTTTTCTAAATGGGAAATTTAGGGTTGGGTGTAGAATACCAGAGGATGTACTATATATCCATAATAATTTCTCTTTGTACTTAGCTGCATTACACTGGCAACGTGAACTCTTCTGTCCATCAGGAAAAAGCAGGCTAGGATCCAATGCAAAAAAATTCTAGTTGTAATTTCTCATTTATGTCTAAGGTTCAACTAAAAGTAAGTGACCATTTAAATTGTTTATAATCTAGAATGTTTACTGCATTTATTTTTTTTAAATTTTCTGTCATTTTTAGCAACTGGACACAATCCATTTATTCTCAGCCATTTGAGAATTAATGCATGGAAATTCTTATTGTCATAAAAGGAGACAGCAAGAACAGAAATATATTTATCATTGGAAAAGGTGATTATAACAACCCCATTTGCACTAAACAGTGTAACAAATATATCCTGGGCCACATAATAGGAAGGTAAATGTAGAGGTCACTTGATTCTTTCATAGCTAGTTCTGGTTCTGAGTAGGACAATTCCTTCTCTTGAAACAAATATCAGTGGTACCTGTATGAAGCTTTGCAAGCACATGGATGCATACACAGGATGTAAAAGTGCATTTTGTAAACTTAATACCGTGAAATATGAGAAATACTACCTTAAAATATCCAGATTCTTGTGTAAAATTGAACTTAAAACATTTGTTTATTTGATTGGTTACTGCTCTTTTTTCATTTAAACCATAAGCTAACTAATCAACAGTTATGCATCAATTTTCATCCACTGGCTTTGTTGAATTATTCCTAAACCTATTTATTGTGAACTCAGTATAAAACTGCCATTTATTTCAGGATTTTGAATGCTGAGGGAGTGGGGGTGATGTTTCTTTATTTGCTTTGCAGGGGCATTTTTGTGTGTGTTTGTTTTATCTTTAAACTAATTAAAAGGCATAATTTTAATTTCTTTGTTGCTACTTATCTTTTATGTTCCATTTTTTACTTACTTTCTCTTACATTTCTTTTTCTTCCTCAAATGGAGTATTTCTTTCCTGTTCTGCTGCAACAAATGACTCATGCAAAAAAAAAAAAAAAAAAAAAACAAACTAGAAAATAATATTGTTTGGGGAAAAATTTTGATGCTTTGAACATTATTCTTACTATAGATCCTCAGATTTGTCCAAATATGTCCAACATTCATTAGTTGTCTAGCTTTACTAGTAATATTTGTACAGATAAATGAAATGTGATAACAGCTGGTTCATAAAGCTATCTGACTATTCCCTTATAAAATAGTAACAAATAACAATGGAGGTGATAAAATGAACATAGAAACTCAAATATTAAGAAGTAGGTGATAACAGAGATAGTAAAAAAACCTAGAGTTCTGCAGCCACTGACTGATGGGCCGTTAGAACTACTCAGGAACAGGCTTCAAGGAGGTTAACTCGAGCTTTGTAACTGATAAGAATGGGGAAATATGATAACTGCGAGTATTGATGGGACTTGAGGATAGCACAAAGACAGGGAAGGGGTGGGAAGGACCAGGAATGATAAAGGAGAGGCAACCATTTCCAGGGCAAGGGAGTCTTGTGACAACCACCCATAACTTCTTTCACAGTGTGAAGTTCCCTCTAGCACAATGCTATGAATTTTCTCAAAGTGTGAGAAGAGTTTGCATTAAGCTCTTTGACAGAGTCAGAAATACAGAAAAAGCAGGAATACCAGGTGAGAACCAGAAGAATGAAGGTCTTATCTTGGGTTACTGATTATGTCAAATATCAACTAGAAATAAACTACATGATTTTTTTGCTGCAGCCACATTGTTTTTGAGAAGTCTGTGATATCTGAGTCACATAGAAGCTGTTACACATAACTTTTGAATGAAAAAAAAAAAACAGTGTATTTCAAAATAAAGAGGTTTTCAAACTCTGTTTTTATTTTTGGTTGTTTTGCAAGGTTTTAAAAATGATCTGTTGCTGTGTGGTTACAATACTGCTTGATGTTTTTTATTACACATTGTCAAGAGTGTAGACGGTCTGCTTTAATACCACCAATTTCAGTGCTGAGAGTGAGACTTACAATAGCTTTTTTCTTCCAGGATAAAACTGCAGTATCTAAATGAAGGGTTTTAAATTCTCTGGGTCAGAGTCAGTGACTTTTTTTTTTTTTTTTTTTTTTTTTTTTTTGTGTGTGTTGAAAAAAAATTTTTTTTTTTTTTTTGTGTGTGTGTGTGTGATCAAAAAATATTTCTTTCTCTAATTCCAGTTTTACTTTATGAAGTATTTAAAAATTCCTTTCAGAATTATCTGTAAATATTCATATGAACAGATAGGAAGAGGAAAGCAAAACACAGAGGCACAAAAGTATATGGTAATGTCAAGGGAGTGATCTGCAAATAATTTTAGTTGACAATTGGACTCCATGTTCAGCTTGCAACAGCTGTATCCACTGTCTTCACATATAAAATGAAATGGGAGATACTGAGCAAAATATCAACATTGAGTTCACTGTTTGGCAGGGACTTAAACAGAAAATAACCCTAATTTGAACCGAGCATAGATCATAAATAAAAAGATATTGTGGAGTCTTTCAGGCTAATGAGATCGTATCTACCTGCTGGTTCTCTGCTACAAGGCCACTGGAGAGCAAGAAATGACACACAGGACAACACTGACCAGATGTCTGAGAAAACATTTACACTGAAAACAACATCAGACTGAGTTATTAAATGACAGGTTTTCAACACATGAAAAAATTTCATCCAAGGATGATAGGCCACCTGGACTGCTTTGAAGGAAACAGAATCTAATCAAGCCAATACATTTTTCAGGGAAGAACTCATCATCAGACAAAAATTTGTTAATGTTGGGGTTTTTTTATTAGCAGTAATTAGTAAACTTCTGTTTTTCTTTCACTGAAATAATGCTCTTTTCAAAATATGATGCAGAACAAAGAGCCAAAGTCTGGGAGTATTGCAAACCTGCCTCTGAAATATAGCTAACAGCAAGACCTTCACAGGCACAGCAATGTACATATAACAGAGTGTCTTGGTATCAGATTATTTGGAAAAAGTATATTTAACACACATTTGGTTTTGTAACTGAAGCCTCAACTATATATGACTTTAAGAGCACTGATGCCTTCTTTGAATACAGGTAATAAATTTGGGTTACTCTTATAGTGAGATTGGCTGAAAGAGGGGTGAGGACATGATAATTGCATAGAAATGTAACGGCCTAGGAATTGCTGACTTATGCCAACCTGTTTTCAATAAAATGTATGCATGCATATGAGCACAAGCACCAAGTAAGCGATAGTTTAATATCTGGTAATATTTCAATGGCAGTAAGAGGTTATAGGATTATAAATGCATATGACATTTTTAATAAATATGCTTACTTACATCTCTTAGTCTTTCCATTAAAAGGCGAAATAATAATCATTACTATATATAGTAGGTTTTCTGCACACCTGTGATCATCTTCTAATTCTCCTTAACAATGTCTTTTCAATCCATTAACTGCTAGAGACTTGTGTTATTGAAAAAGAATAATTTTTATTATCAGAAATATCAATGCTTCTCAGAAACAAGAATAGTAAAGTCAACTTATTATTTCTGGCTTTGTTGGGAATGCATTTGAATCCAGTCTGGACTGGCACAATCAAGACTAATTTTCAGCAGGTGTTTTCAACTGTTCTACTTAATCTAAGGCTGCTGCTCTTTTCATAGAAACATAGAATTATTTATGTTGGAAAAGGCCTTTAAAATCATCAAGTCCAATTATTAATCTAGCACTAAATCATGTCACTGAGCACCACATCTACACGTCTTTTAAATACCTCTAAGGATGGTAACTCAGCAACTTCCCTGGGCAACCTCTCCCAAGTCCTTGGCCTGCACTGGAGCAGTTGGTTTTACAGTAAGATTTTTATTTTTTAATCTTTTTTTTTAAAATGAAATATTAATAGCTTAGAATTTAAAGGTCAGAGGACATATAGATACAGTCACTATTTTTTCCCTGACCAATACATCCTATAAAGACAATCAGTTATCACAACCAGTTATCGATTTGTTGCTTATCTATAGGTTATTTGGATATACAAAGAATGAAGAGTACTATTTCATTCCCTCTTGCCAGGATGCATAAAAAAGCAGGCTGCAATACTGATAGGAACTATGTTCACTACAGCAGATTTATGTAATCTATTTAGCTTATTTCCTTGTGCCCAAGACTATGAGTTACTGTCTAGAATACAGGTCTCTTTCCTTGAACTAGAAAGGGAGTCTATATTAAATATATAAACTTTTAGAACTAAATTTAGGAATGATGAATCCTAATTCAAGACATTTGACATAATCTATTTGGCATAATTATTTTATAAACCAAAACAAAGCCCAAAATATCCCATCCTACACTCTGCCGAAATTAGGAATTGCAATTGGTTACACACTCCTGTAAAGCCCAATACACTGTTGTAGTGCACTCTTTTATAAAGTCTTTGTATCCTTAGAAAAGTTAAGAAAATTAATACAAAATTTTATGAGTAGTATCCAAGCTTGAATATAACACAATGGAGTTTTGTCTTAATACAGTTTATTTTAGTTTAGACAGAGATGTACTATAGTGTTGAAAAATTTTAAACACTGCTGTAGCATGTTATTAACTTTGTCTGAATAATAGTCCCATCAGAGGGAAAAAGAAAATCCATTTCTTTCATAGAGGCAACGCATCCTGGACCTGAAAATGCTTAGCCAGCTGGCTGCCTTGAAGTTTTACAGTTGAAATTAGAGAAGAAATCAATATATCATCCTTCAACTGTCAAGTGTATTGTAGACATTTACAATGATCATATACAGAAAAGAAAAATATTATTCTGCTTCATTTCTATTAATGACATTTACTTTGACAATAAAATAAGAATTGCAAAGTTTTTGACAAAGACAAAAGTAGAGTACTATAATATACAATGAAAAAAACCAGACAAGGACCAGGTCAGATACCTTTGACATTCTGAATTAGCATGCCTATAACCCCCATTGTCCAAAAAGAGTTTTGAAATCAATCTTTATCAGACTTACTGCCAAGACTGAAAATCAATCCACCCAAGGGATGAACATTGCTTTTTACAAGTGATACTCTGATACTTTGAGCCATGGAATGTCATAAATGTCTCAGAATTTAGAGAAAACAGGTCAGTTCAGAACCGTAGACAGGGTAAAACCAGAAGAAAACAAGTTTCCTTTAACTAATAAATAAATAAAGTAATAGTGTTTTGCCAATGCATTTTGCATAGTTTTGACATTTTTGGGATATTTTTTTTACATTTTGGCTGGTTTTGTTTGTTTGTTTTAAATATATATAGTACCTGGGGTAGAGGGAGGGCAGGTAATTTGAAAGTGGGTTACTTGCCTGGGACTATTCTGTTCAATGCATCATACATTGTATGTGTATATGATGTCTATCATAAAGAAACATAAAATTGTGGAAAGTAGGGTTTAGTTGGTGGGTTTTGAAAGGGTAGGAGTTAGTCTGGCTGCATTCATGGTGTACTTTCGTCTGCATACTTACAATTTTCTTCTCATAGAAGAAAGTGAAGTGTCCTTCAATGTCTCTCTCGAGCATAGATTCTTCAGATTGTTAGGGACCTTGAAAAAAAATTAAGGAGAGATGCACAAGCAGCTATACAGAATCTCTCTTACCAAAGAAGAAACTGTTGTTGGTTTTGGTGGTTTGTTTTGTTTTTGATTTCTTTTCCCATTGAGTGCTTGTTTATCCTTGTTGTCATTAAAAGTACTACAAGAAACACTTGGAGGAGGAAACCACAACGCCCACTTCACTAAAGATTTACAAGAATTTCCTCTGCAAATGGTGTAACTAGAAACACAGCAAATAGACTCTGACAGACTATACCTTTTTTCTGATGGAGGGTTGCTTCTTCCACATTTTGCAGTCGAGGCAAATGTATTCAAGTCAGTATCCTCTTTAGTCTATTTCTTTTCTAAAATACCCAAACCTCTAGAAATCTCAGCTATGGATGAAGAATTACGTTTTCTTATGAAACTGCCTAAATCTTTCAATATAAAAAGAAAAAAATATATACCCAATGCTCAGGAGGGCTTCATCTCTCTTCAGGTGTTGGTGTCATGTCTTTAGACGTCCAACAGTCTCCTTGGGCATAGGAGTTGAACACAAACTTGAGTCTTAAAAGGTTTCTCTTATACATTACAGGCCACTGACTCTAGCCATGCTTTGAAGAAATCTGTCACCACTGATGAAAAGCATAGTTCTTGAATTTCATGAGCTAGCTTGAAGACATACAGCAAACAATAACTCACCACAAAGGTAAAATTGCTCTCTGCTGATGTGGCTGTGGAGAACTTGGAGATATTGGCACATCCTGTCTGCAGGCAGACAATAGATGCTGAGGTGTAAAACTACTAGTAGTCCTCCTGATACACTATTGAAATGTTCTCCACCTCTGGAACTTGTATGGCCATGCATTCATACATGTACTGAGAGATAAATATAAACAAACAAATGAACATGTTAAATTTGGATTATGGTCCCCTGCAAGTTAAGTGAAGCCGGTATGTTTGTATTAAAACTGTATACCGTTTTGCTGAAACTTTTTTTTTATTTTTGCCATGGAGAGCATATTCTTTTCTATTTTTAGTTATAGTTAGTAGGTGAAACTCTTAAGACTAGCAGAATAATGTTGCAAAAACGTTAGAGAGGAAACATTTTCTCAAGTGAAGATAGTAAATAATCTGAAATAATTTGACTCAGACTGCAGGTATATTTTATCAGATTTGTTTAATAATAATAAAGGTCTTCTCACCAATCAATGTTTTGTTTAGTATAAATCCACCTGCTCCAGCCTCCAGAAGCACTGGCAAGGAGTTCTGATGGGCTGCCATTTTGCTCAGGGTCCAAAACCATATTTTGACAAACCTTGGTTTGGCTTTTGTTAGGTTTTCTAGCATGCATAAAA
The DNA here is from genome assembly GCA_013398155.1 of Pedionomus torquatus. Taxonomy (NCBI): domain Eukaryota; kingdom Metazoa; phylum Chordata; class Aves; order Charadriiformes; family Pedionomidae; genus Pedionomus; species Pedionomus torquatus. The sequence continues at coordinate 334,019 of VZRU01001707.1, forward strand.
TGGAAAATATGCTTTGAATGTATTCAGAAAAAATAGTAGAAACCAGAAGCCGACACAGACAAAAATATATGAAAAGAATGAAGGTGCAGAGCTGACAAAGCATTCAACTCCAGGAACCTCTGAGAATAAAGTAGGGTAATAAATGGAAGGAAAAAAAGGCAACCACAAAAGATTACATTTTCAGTGCTTGTACAAAAAAATGGCTACTAAGTTTGTGCTGGTGCAAATTATAACAGGCATCAAGGCCACCACACATTCAGTAACACAGATGCTTGTTATACAAATTGCAAGGAAGCTACAAAGCTCAGACACACGTTATGTCTGCTTTCCATGATCAACAGAACAACAAAGGTATCTCTAGGTCTTCTCATCTGGAATTTAGTTAATATTTTTTTGTTAACACCTGCAGCACCTCAGGAAATATTTCTATTACAAAATGAAAAGGAATACTGATTTTCATTAGGTGTCTAAACAATCTATCTTTAAAATCTGTGTATACATTCAGCTATTTATCTTTCCTCTTTAGGCATGTGCTTCAATACTACATTAAATGATTAGACTATTACTTGAAAAAAGCATATATTGCAGTATGTTTATATAGTTTATTGTGCAATCAGCATGTGATGAATAAACAACTATACTGGTAATGACAAATAGAATACAAAAGCTTCTAAATTAAATTGATAATTTCACCAACTGAAATCATTCGTGTCCTTGTAGCAAATCAGAAATATCCAGCTGAAAGAGCTGTTACAAAATTAGATCTTGTGAATTTTTGTTCTGTGAACTGCATCAGCTCACCATGGGTTTCTTTTTTAAAACACACATGCCAAACTGTAAAGTAAGGTTTTGTTGCAAATAAAACCACACTTTCATATTTGAAGGCTTGCATCCCCTTTGCTTACTTAGGCAGACCTTTTTTTTTTTTTTTTTTCACTACGTACTTCACCTTTAGCCAGGTTACTACAATTTTTAAAAAGTGTCCTTTACCTGTTCCTATGAATTTTCTGTATTACTTAAATAATCTAATTTGCCAGTATTCGGAAATTTCTTCAGCAGCAAGACTTTCCTTAATTTGATTCAGTACTGCTATGTCAACTTTAATTTTCATTTTCAGAATGAAAGTTGATAAGAAGAAAACTCTTGAATAACCCCAGGTACTTAGCTCATATTAATAAAACCTCTTCTCCTTCCCTGGAGGGACAGATTTAATATTTATTACTTCACTGACACTACCATCTGCAGTAAGTATAATGTCCACTCCTGAGCCACAAGAGAGTTCAACAGCACTTCAGAGAATTCCCAGTGTCACGTTACTAGTCGTCACATTTATTTTATTTGCATTACAAGTATTTCCTCCATTTAAGCTTCAGAAATTAATGCAGGCTGAACATAAATGATTAAACTTGATGTGATACCTCTATTTAAATTGTACATATTAAATTGACATCCTTCTTTCTCCCAAGACAGATGCAGTTTAAGAGATTACTAAAAAGTTGCCCCAAAAATAAGTAATATGTAGTGAATTCACAACTATAACACCTGAAAGCACCACTTTCTAGTACATTATGCATTACTTCCCATCAAAAATCACTTTTCTGATTTTTTAATTAAATGTTTCAAACTAAGACACCTGGTTCAAAATTTCCATTGCTAGTAGATGCCTCAGAATGGGATTTTTGAAAATTTTCAGTGTGTGTGCACACATGTATATATTTTCAGAGGTAACAGACAAACAAACAAACAAACAAAAAAAACCAAACAACCCAAGAGCCATGGTAAAGATTACTTTCAGAAATGGTTAGGCTGTTTACTTATAACAGAAAGGACTTGCAGTTTGTATTGTAGTGTTTTTTGACAATCTATAAAATCTATACAAGTTTTTGCATTTTCAAGATGTGATTTTCTTTAAAGGGAGATATGTAGTCTTGCTTTCTTTTTTTCTTTTCCTGTGGAAAAAAAAAAAATCAAGATTAGGTCAACTTGTTATGTTATTCATAATTTATCATTAAAATTAGAAATCCTGTGTCTCATATGCTCTGTATATATTCATTACAAAGGATTAAGTCTCCAAAGACTGATTTTTTTAATTCTATACATATGTATCATGCCATTCCTGAGTCATGCTTAAGTGCTATCTGGGAGAAAGTTAATTAGCGCTAGTCAAAGCTATGTTAACAATTTAACAGTATGGGTGGCTGCAGACCAATATTGTACCAGTGCTTTAGCTCTTCATCTGCTAGTATAGATGTCGTATGGTATACAGATGTTCTGATGGTGCTCCTGCAGTACTATGTATGAAGACTTGTGATACAAATACAGAATAGAGAAGAGTTTGAATATAAGAGGGAAAGAAACAGATGGTGTGACTAGGACTGTCTAGAAGATGGGAAATATGATACCAATTGTGTGAAGAAAAATGGAACCCCATCAAAAAGGAAATTAAAAGCTAGTAAAGGAAAAAGATTTGGGACAAAACCTACCATGCACAGACTGCAGAGTATACAGCTATAAGGGAGAAATAAAGTAAGCAAACCTAGGACTTGTGTTATGCTTTATATTTTTGATAAGACGTGCAAGGATTTCAGGGTGTCTAGTTAAAACCAAGGAACAAAAAGGTATTACAAGATTCAATTCAGCTAATTGTATTAATCAGCTAATTGCATTCATCAACAAAAGATGTTTATTCCAAATAAGTTGTTCTAGGTTTCCTCAAAACTTGATGGGAGGAAAATATTGCAGTCAAATATTCTCTTCTTAACATAGTTATCTGAGCTAGTGGAGTATGAAAAACTCTCTGGAAATGCCAGTCCTGATCACACAGGAAGCTAGACTGTCAGCCTTCTGAGTGGCTAAAATTTTGATGAGATGAATCACATTTGTCAAAGAAAAGGTTTGGACACAACATAGACACAGAAATGGGTACATTTTACAGTAAGGCATACAGGACATTTTAAATATTTACTTTTTTCCTGTTTTTAGGAACCTTTCTCTTATTGTAATATCTGAAAAGCATGAAAAAAAAAAGATGTCTGAGTTAATTTTCCTAAGTCTTGTCACTTCAATATCTGACATTTTTATGAGGAATATTTTTAACTGTTTGGCTAATTTCATAGAACCATAGAATCATCTAGGTTGGAAAGGATTCTCAAGATCATCAGGTCCAATCATTAACCCAGCACTGCCAAAATCACCACTAAATCATGCTCCTTAGTATGACGTCTACTTGTCTTTTAAATAACTCCGGGGATGGTCATTAAACCACACTTCCCTGGGCACTCTGTTCCAATGTTTTGTAACACTTTCAGTGAAGAATTTTTTCTTTACTTGAGATGAATTGATATTAGATTATTTTTCATAAAGAAAAGTCCACTGCTGTCCTTACAGCAATCTCAGAATATCATTCTTCAAAGGTAATTAGCCAAATATATAGATTTCTGTTCTATGTTAACATTCATGCATTCATGCCCCCATTTTTATTTTCAGTAAACAGTTATTCATTGACATACAGTATTTTACAACTGTAATTCAAATCACATATTTTAAATTTAAACCAAAGAAGAATTCAAACAGTTGATTTCAAAAGGCATCTGAGAAGAGATACAACAAAATCTTTTGCAATCCATGTTCATGAATGCATGTACTCTTTTAAAAGAAAGATCAGAGATGAGATCAGGAAACCATTTCTAAGCCTTTCTGAAGACAACAAAAGCCATAAAGTACTGAAAGAAAATCCAGATCTTTATTTTGAACCACATATCAGGGTATAATACTCTCAGTATATCAAGACTGCTCTAAAAGTTTGACCTTTGTATTATGAACTTAAACTTCTTGTGACAAATTCAGCAGAAGTCTTGTACTGTCTCCAAAGCCACAAAGAAACAACTGTCTCATGAAAATGCCTACAAGAGCTCCATTGCTCACTGCTGTTGAGTCCACATAGACGGAATAACTAATACCAGTTACCTGTACCTGTCCTGCTGCAGTGTTTGATAAGATCCTGTTGTAGACACTTCTGTCCCTGGATGTGTCCCCCTTCAGGAGACATTAAAGCTCATCTCATGTCATCTGCTTCTTGCTTTCTGTTCCACATGGGAGGAGCATTGAGGGGAGGAGTGGGACTGCTTAAAGTTATTTCCCATTTTGAGAGAAGCTGATCAGCTGTCAAAGCGGTGGTTTGCAGAGAAGGAGACTAGAATGGGCCTGAAGAATGGGCTTTATCTATTCCCTGTAAACATCTAGCACTAATATTCTATATGTAGCTTTTATACACTTTCCTTTGCATCTATACTAAAACATAAAATCCTGTCCTACAGATTGTTTTACAGACCGACCATATTGTACAATTCTTTTTCTCAGGTTATATAGTGTTATTGTGGCTCCAAGACATAACTGTTGCCATGTAGGCACTTTACATTCTGAAATAATGGCTGAAATAATGAAAACTTTGTTTACAGCCTATCAGTGAAGTATTTGCATAGTTTAATAATTAGCACGTGTTAAATTTTAAATGCTCTGAGGTATAGCATGAAGGTAGAAAAATAAACCTGCTAGGGCAGCATTGGAGGAACACAAGAAATTGGTCTTTGAGTGATCTTGTTCTACTGGGAATAACATATGGTCTTTCCCATTTTCAGTCTTTGCTGGCTAGCACCAAAACCGTGCAAATGCACTTGCCATCACAATGATACAGATGTCCTGTGCTCCAGGGCTTAAACCCATGCATTAGCCATGTTTCATTTGGCAGTACAGCAAGGTTTTGAGGGTGTAAGAACTTTCTGCTTCTAACCAGAATGCAGCATGTTCATGTAATAAAAGTCTGACTTCAATAACTCCATCTGTATTTGTCACATACCCCTCCGAAGGAAAGGGGATAAGTGACTCAGATTCCTAAATCCCCAGCAGTGTGGACTAAGGTGAGAAAAACCTCAAGGTCTATATACAAACATTTATTAGGTTATTAACTGGCTCTCAACTAAGTCCACAGTAATTAGTTATGTATATAAGAAATTATGGGAAAAGGTAAAGTATGCAATTGCATTAATTAACAGTAGGTATACAACTATGTCAAGGGGTACTTAATAACAGGTATACAATGTGGTATGGTATGCCTTATGTTACTTCTTTGAAAGGAAAGACTAAAAAAAGAATCACACAATCACAGAATCACGAGATTGTCAGTGTTGGAAAGGATCTCTGAGATCACTAAATCCAACCATACACAGAAACACAACCCGCACCCTACAATCTCGGCCACTAGAGCATGTCCTGAACTGCCACATTTACACACTTCTTAAATACCACCAGGGATGGTGACTCCACCACTTCCCTGGGCAGGCTGTTCCAGTGCCTGACGACTCTTTCAGTAAAGTAATTCTTCCTAATATCCCGTCTAAACCTCCCGTGCCAGAACTTCATACCATTTCCTCTGGTCCTGTCATTAGTCACTTGCGAGAAGAGGCCAACACACACATCTCTACAACCTCCTTTCAGGTAGTTATAGAGGGCAATGAGGTCTCCCCTCAGCCTCCTCTTCTCCAAACTAAACATGTCCAGTTCCCTCAGCCTCTCCTCATATGACTTGTTCTCTAGACCCCTCACAAGCTTGGTAGCTCATGAAAAGAAAGAAGGAAAGAAAAGAAGGGAAGAAGCAAAGGGATAAAGAAGGAGACATCAAGCGAGAAATCAAGAGGAAGGGAGATAAAGAGATCACTGGTCCTGGTTCCAACGCTACTTCAGTCAGCGCAGGTAATACAAGTGCTCTTCAGAGCCTTTTCAGGGAAAAATATTCCCAGGTCATAAATCTTCTCCCGTATTCTCTTCTTCCTCTCAGGAAAAGTCTTCCCCTCTTTTATGTTTGCCCACTACTAGGAACAGTTTCATCTCAAGTTTCTCCCCTCACCAGGGGATGTGCAGCATGATTTTGTGTAGGGAGGCAAGAGCTATAGTCATATATGTTTAGCATGATCTCAATAATCTTCATTAGCGTATGCAGGAGTGTGAACTTTAAAATGCATTTCACAGATAATGAAGCAAGGGTCGACACTGGGCATAGTGTCTTTTTCAGAGAAACAGCTCATCCTTCATGGGACAGAAAACAAGGCTGTTCTGTTTTTTTTTAATTCTGGTCTTTAAGAAACTGGTATCTCTTTTTCCCACAAATAGCACAACAGATAAGCAGGTGTTAGCCTTATCAGTTCCTTGAGCAGAAGGCCTAGTACTGCAAATGTTTGAGATGTTAAAAGTCTCTTCAGGCTGCTTTGTTTAGGAGAAACTACAAGTGGTCCACTATACTCCAAGAGGAAATTACAAGTTGTCCCTTACAGTATTCACCTTCCTTTTACATATCTCATATCTCAAATCTCATCACACTTTTCACCTGCTCCCTGAGTCTTCTTTGTACTCTTTACAAGAGAAGGGGTACAAGGTGACTCCTGAAACTGGAGCAGGTGAGAAGAAAAACAAAGGGGAAAGTGTAGATGCAATGATCATAGATAGGTGGAAGCAGGAGTACTAAATTCCATTTAACAAGGAGAGTGAATGCAATAATAATCCATTAATGCAATAATTATGTGTGTTTGTGCAGTACAGACATGGAACTAGCCGCTATCTATTTGCAAGTGTACTGTGTGATTCCCACTTTTGTGGAATCGAGTTCTGATCTGCATACCACAACAAAAAGGTATTTGGAGGCAACTTGGAAGGTGCTTTCCCCCTCTCCATGCAGAAAGTTAATAAAATCCTGGCAGGAATTTTCTTCTCAAACTTTTTGTCAGTATATGTAAAAGGCCTGCTTAAAAAGGATATGAACCATATCTAAGGAGTTCCACTCAGTCAGCTAACAAAAAAATTAATTTTGCAACTCTTCTCCATTTTTGTTCCTATCTCACTTGCATGTCTATTTTAATCATGCTGGAAGAACACTATTAAATATATTTTTCAACACTCAAACCGAAAGCTGCTATCTATGCTAAAACATACAGAAACTCTAGTGTACCACCATGCTGCTTGTTGTCATGCATTCAGGTGGTGATCACACCAGTTTGAATCCTAGGGAGAGTATTTGTAATTCCTATAGTATTGATTCCACTATGGAGTGCCTGTCAGTTAATAGTAACCGTAGTCTTGACCTTGCTCCATGGCTTGTCAATGGCTTTTCCAGTTTTTTTTCCTTTCCAAAATGCAAGAAAAATCCTCAATGTTGATAGACATTCATCAGGTCAAGGTGAGATATATTATCTGAAAAACTTCAGTTTGGATTTTATCATTGACACTGGGCATCAGTCAAAAGTGTTATAGAAGATCACTGTCCCCTTAGTCCTAATTCACCAGAGAGACTTTTAAAGAATACTATTACTAAAGCAAAAGCATTAAGCACTGTTTTTGATTGCGGGATAAAAGTGGTATACCCCAGGGGTCAGAACTGAATCCGATTCTGTTTAACGTCTTCATTGACAGTCTGAGTAATAGGGCAGAGTGCATTTTCAGCAAGTTTGCAGATGACATAGAACTGGGAGAAGTGGCTGATATGCCAATGGGTAGTGCTGCCATCCAGAGAGACCTCAACAGGCTGGAAAAATGTGTTAACAGGAATCTCATAAAGTTCTGAAAGGGAAAGTGAAAAGTCCTGCACCTGCAGAAGAGCAACCTTGTGCAGCAGTTTGTGCTAGTGGCCACCCAGCTGGAAAGGTCACCAAGCTCTCCAAGAAAAAGCTGGGGGTCTTGGTGGACACCAAGTTGAACAGGAGCCAAAAAGGTGCCCTTGCAGAAAAGGCTACTGGTATCCTGGGTCACATTAGGGAGAGTATTGCCAGCATGTTAAGGCACTTGGCACTGATAAGGCCACAAATGGAGTGCTCAGTCCAGTTCTGGGCTCCTCAGTACAAGTGATACTAGAGAGTGTTCAAAGAAGGGACAGAGAATGATTAAGGGACTGAAGCACTCTCCTAGGAGGAAAGGCTGAGAGAGAAGGAACTGTTCAGTCTGCAGAAGAGAAGGTTCATGGAGGATGTCATCAATGTCTATAAATACCTGAAGGGAGGAAGTGATGCAGAAGACAGAGACAGGCTCTTTTCTGCAGTGCCCAGTGATGGGAACCCAGAAGTAACAGGCACAAACTGAATCACAGGAGTTTTGATCTGAACATCAGGAAACACTTTTTTACTGGAAGTGTGACTGAGCCCTGGCACAGGTTGCTCAAAGAAGTCATGGAGTCTCCCACCCTAAAGATATTCAAAAGCCATCTGGACATAGTCCTGGGCAATCAGCTCTAGGTGCCTCTGCTTGAACAGGGCTGTTGGAGCAGATCACCTCCAGAGGCCCCTTTCAACCTCAATCATTCTATGATTTGGTGAAGCTTCAGAAAAAAAAAAAAAATAGAAAAAAACCCAAAGAAAACCAAAACAAACAAACAAAAAAAACCCAACTCACCTTATTGATACTTTGGGTCTTTTTGTTTCAAAGCTGGGTTGCAAGGTTGGAAGTGTCACCAATAACTGATATTGAAACTGAAGTTCAGAGGTCTTATGTGGGAAGCTTGCTAGCTGCAGAAATTGCTGGGCAGCTCAATAGTTGGAACAACATCCTTCTTCTCTTGCTTCTTGAAAAAAAATATGAAAAAGCAGAAAGAATTAAATATTTAAAACAGAAGAAAGCACTGTTATCTTGGAATCAGCATTTCTAATTCTGTGTCTTGAACTGTGCTAAGTAGCAATATTTACCCAGTAAAACTATCCTAGTACACCTACTACACCATCAGACACAATTTACATCAGGATAGCAAAGTGGTCCCACTTGTGAACATCTCTGACAACATAGCATCTCTATTTTTTCTTAAAGAAAAGTCAAGAAGAAATGAAGAGACAAGTTTTCTACAGCAGAAGAGAAATAGTTTGGTGGAAGAAATAAGCCAGGTGACCTAGCCCATACACATACTGAATACAAGTGCTATTCCTAATACCACTTGTTTCTGGCAGCAACACAGGCTGCATATTTAGGATATTTTAACCTTATCATTGGTCAAAAGGCTTCAGTTATGATGATGGAGAATAATTCATAATTCATCATCAGCCTTCTTCATCCTTATCAGTTAGAGTGAAGAGAAATGGTCCTATAGAAGGTGCTTAATCATGATCAAGATACTGATCACAGAATCACAGAATGATATAGGGTTACAGGGACCTCTGGAGATTGTCTACTCAAACCTCCCTGACAAAGCAGGTCCTCCTAGAGCAGCATGCACAGCAACTTGCCCAGGCAGGTTTTGAATGTCTCCAGAGATGAAGACTCCACCACCTCTATGGACAGCCTCTTCCGGTGCTCTGCCCCCTCAAAGTGAAGAAGTTCTTCCTCCTGTTTAGATGGAACTTCTTATGTGTAAGTTTGTATCCATTTCCTCTTGTCCTCTCACTGGGCACCATTGAGAAAGAGACTGGCCCCTTCCTCCTGACACCCACACCTTAAGTATTTAGAGGTGCTGACCAGATGTGTTTTCCCCTCTGTGTTGTCTTCTCCAGACTGAAAAGACCCATGCCCCTCAGCCTTTCCTCATAAGAGAGATGCTCCAGGCCCCTAATCATCTTTGTGGTCCTCTGCTGTATCCTCTGCAGCAGTTCCTTGTCCTTCTTGAACTGGGGAGCCCAGAAATCAACACAGATGGGGTGCACTGGGGCAGTGTAGAGGGGCAGGATAACCTCTGTGGACCTGCTGGTCAGAGTCTTCCTGATGCACCCCAGGATGTGATTGGCCTTCTTGGCCACAAGGGCACACTGCTGGCTCATGGTCATCCTGTTGTCCACCAGGACTCTCAGGTGGGGCTTTTTTTCCTCAGAGCTTCTCTCCAGCAGGTCAGCCCCCAACCTGTACTGGTGCACGGGGTTATTCCTCCCCAGGTGGAACACCCTACACTTGCCCTTGTTGAACCTCATCAGGTTTGTCTCTACCCAATTCTCCAGCCTGTACAGGTCTTGCTGGATGGCAGCAAACTTTTTGGCGGTGGCCACCCCTCCCAATTCATCAGTGTATATTAACATGTCTTCAGTGAAATAATTTTGACCATGGAAAGCTGACACTTTTATAACAGGTCAATCACCTTATTTATTTATTTATTTATTAATGAGACTTTCATCTTGTAATTACCTTTGTTTCAAACCTTTGGTTTCAAAACAAATCAGTGTCAGAGCTCCCTTCACATGGGAGGGCGGAACACTTACAAACCATGACACAAGTGGTTTATAAATATTCAGACTTCTATTTTTAATCAGTTAAAAAAGAAAAGTAAAAACAGTAAGATGTTTTTGTACATAGGTAGACATCCTTAGGAAGAACTGATGGAAAATTCCAGATAAAAAATTTTATAAGAGAGAAATGGGGTCAATTTCACAATTCAAAAAATTCTTTCCAGGTTTCTCCTTACCAAAATTTTTCTGCTTATAGATTTTGCTTATGTGTTTAATTGTGTAAGAGGGATATATCTTCTACGACTTTCTTATCTGTCCTTTAGTCTTTTTCCCATCCTCTTCTCTTTCTTTTCTTGGTAGAACCAAATTATTCTTCTGCCTTATATTTCTTACAAGGATTACCATTACAATCTGTGGATCCTATATCTCTGGCATTACCAGTGATATCTTGGCTTTTAGCCATGGATTATGGTTTTTCATTTTCTTCTAAACAAAGAGTACAAGAGTTTCTTCATTTAGCCTGGACATTGATAGATCCATAATGTTGCAATGAATTCAACAGTCAATCTGTACCAGTAGGAAAATTGTAGTAGCAAACACAAGAAAATCATGATCTGCTTAGGAATTTTCAATGAGCGGAAGAAGAGATGAAATAAATAACAGAGGCTAAACTAACAGTTGTGAGTGATTCGAATCTCAGCACTGTTTATAATGAAAAATGCAATATATGGTTACAATTCTCAAATGGGACTCTGCAGAAAAAGCTATTAAACTACAAAATGTGTCCTGCTGTTAACAATGATACATTCCAAGGCTTGCTTTGTGTTTTTCTCCCTTCACTTTGCCAGGTTATTTAATCCATTGGTCTACAGAGATTCAGAATTTGTTCTTCTGCAGGGTATTAATTCAAAACTAGATTATCAGAGACTAAAGCAGTATAATTTCACAGTTGCTGCAAAAGTACAGAGCAGAAGTATTAATGAAATAGATTGTTGTGGGTTTAAGAGAATACATGACAGTTTGACAGCAAGACCTAAATTAATTTCACTGACTATGAAAACATCAACTGCTAGCCAACAGTCTGTGTGCTCCCTTTCAATAAGAAAAGGTAGTGCAAAAGCTGTACCCACCCTTCAGAAGTGGCCAAACAAAACACGAATAATGTTCTTTTGATTGAAAACAAAGCCGTCTGCTATTTACTTGCAAATCATGCATATGAAACCTTACTCCCTGAACAGCAGAGAAGTAAAATATTCTAATCCAGCCATTTTTCCCAATTTTTAGCCAAAAGTTTAATAAAATTAAAAAATTTCCTTTGCTAAATGCTTGAAAAAGTAAGCTTTTTACTCGAACTCTTTTAAGATTTGTTCTTTTCTGATCTTCCTTTTACTGCCTTATGAAATAAAAATAGTAAAATGCTTTTTGCAGATCTGCACTTCAAGACTTCATGATGCTGAGTAATACATAATCACTGAATAATTCAGTTTGGAAGGGAACTCTGAAGATCACCTGGCTCAATTCCAACTCTAACCAGGATTGACAGGATCAGTTCTAGATACCATTGTTCTCATGTTGGGTTTTGAATATTTCCAATGGCAGAGATTCCTCAACTTCTCTGGAAAATCTGCTCCAGTGTTTGACTTCCCTTAGTGGGGTTTACTATGTCTAACCAGAATTTCTTTTGCTGTGCCTTGTGCTTGCTGCCTCTTACCTTTTCAATGCACCTCAGGGAAGAGTCTGGCTCTGTACTCTCTACAATCTCTTACTGGGTAAATTAAGGCTGCAAGAAGATCTTCCTCTCCCAGTCTTCTCTTTTTTGAGACTACTTGAACTTAGTCTTCTCAGACACTCATTATGGATTCCTGGACACCTTCACCTTTGTAACCCTCTATTGATCTCACCCCAGTTTGTCAACATCTGTCTTTACTGGGGAGCCCAAACCTATACACAGTTCTCTAGATAGAATCTCATAATGGTTGAATAGAGGGGAAGTATTTCTCTTATAGCCATGCAGTCTACACTCTTGTTGAATCGGAAGCTGAACTTCTTCACCCCAAAGTGACAATGTTGAATCCTGTTCACCTAATCCAGTTGGACAATGCTGCAAAACTGTTCTGCATTCAGTTTGCTCCTGGGCCATGAAAGATGCATGACATTATGCCATCACCAGAGCTGAATTTTGCATTTGCCTTGATTGAAATTTAACTTACTCTCAAACTTTATCTTCAGACTGTCATATTTCAATTGAATAATGACCATTTCTTCCCTCATATCCAACAAATCTCAAGTTTTTACTGTCCACAAATTTTCTGTGGGCACATTCCATCCCCTTGTTCATGTCATTAATCAAGGTAGTAGAGAATATTACCTGTTTAACAGCTCCTGAGGAATTCTATTCATCACTGGTCACTAGAAGGACTTTATATTGCACTGTAACAAATAGTACTCTATCTATAATACAGTACACCTATCCAAACTATGCTGCATCATTAAGTCAAAGTAAACAGCATCCTGCTTTCTTTTCATTCAGAAGGGCAGTCATCTTGCCACAGAAAGCTATCAGTTTGGTCAGACATGATTTGTCTATGATAAATGCATGCAAGAAATTCCCAGTCACCTTTTGGTCTTTCATCATTGCTACTCACTATATTGTCTTTCCTCAGTACTTAGGCCAACTAATATAGAATCTTAGAATCATAGAATTGTTTAGGTTGGATATGTTCAGCCAATACAGACATTTCTAAAATATTTCCCAAAATGTCATTACTGTATTCATTTTGTGGCCTTATAGGATAAGGACAATTCATCAGTTTAGATTAAATACTTTGTAGGCATTTTCAAAATAGCTTCATGCACAGAATAAAAAAAAAAAAATATGCAGAAGACCTTATCTAATTGAGTAGATAATTTGAATAACAAAGTATGTGAAAAAGAGTCTCAATTTATGTCAGTCCAAAACAATAATTTGGATCCATAATTAAGTTTTGTTGAAATCAGTTTTACATTTCCCATAATAAAAATCTGGAGCAAATATGATTAATAAGGAAGACACTTTAGAAACCCAAAGATACTACTGAGAACAACTTCAAGTACTCCGCATGCAGATTTGCTGATAAATTATATACAAAGCAAAGAACAACTCATTAAGTAGTTAGGATTAAATTAAATTTAACTCAGCTACTTCATTCAACATTTTCTGTGGACTGGAAGTCTTGTGATAATAAATACATGATAACGCAATTAAATACATCACAGTAAATATGCACTAGGGATAAAAGTGTGGTCAGGAATGTATAACTGATGTTCCTTGGTATTGTCACCTCACTTATTTAGGCATATTAAACTGCAGAATTCAAGTACCACTCCTATCTTTCTATTTCCTATTTCTCTCTTTTATTTCTGCATTTTCTATAGGTTCTATTCCTGCAACTGGATTCATAAACAGATGTCTGCACCTTGCAGAGCCCTACTCACCAAGACTATAAAACAGATTCTTAAAGTGAAAAGACAATAGGGAACATGTAGTAACCTCTATATATTGCAGACCACAGAACTTGCACTTTCATTTGTGTAGAACGTATCTTTTGGAAATGCAACCAGTTCTCTGGGCATCCAAGTACGTGAAGACCTAACACTTTCCTTGTTTTGTTAAAATAATTTATTGCTGTTTTTTTTTTTTTTTTTTAAATTATCCTTTACTTTAATATTTAAACATATGCACTTTAAGATTCCAGTACTTATTTCCTCTTTCTTGATTAATTTTATAGCCTTTGGTATCTAGTGTTCTTTTTGTGTGAGGATATTTATATATTTTTATGAAGTTACCTCTCAGCCTTTTGATAAGACGTGTAGGTAGAGGTCATCATGACGTAAACCACTGTAAAAGGTTTATCTTTTTTTGCACCTTTTACCATTTTTAGCATCCTGATATTTTCTTAGAAAGTGAAATGCAGACTGTTCAAGTCTTTATATCATGTGGCACAAAAAGTTTCAGAATTTTTGGCACAATAATGCTCAACATGCTCTCATTTTTTTTATTATTTTCATATTGTTATTTCATTTTTTAAAACAACTTTTGTACTTGGTTTCTCTGAAGACCGTTCAGCTTATAAACTAATTAACAAACTTAAAAGTGTATTATTTCCTTATCTGCACTTGTTACTGAATGTATTTACTAGTTAAGTAACATAGTATCTCAGTAATCATTTCTAGAATTGTGTTAATTTAAAACAAACAGGTAAAATGAGGACATACTGTTACTGATGATTGTTTTATTCCTTAAGAAAGCTTTGATATAATTTATTATATATAATTTATCCTAACTTGGGAACAGATACACCTTGAACACACCTCAGAATGCTTGAATTCTGTTAATACAAACAGAATACTAGTATTTGTTGATGAGTGGTAATAGTTGTTTCAAAGCAAATGAAGAGTTACTAGACACAGCAGAAGAGAGTTCAACAAATGAAGAAAATTGTTTCTCTTATTCTTCTATTTTAGGCTCTGCAGTTTAGAATTTGTTAACCCACTGGAGTGTAGAATACATCTCTGTAGATAACTATTAGAGTGCTTTGTCACTGAGGCATAAGAGCTGACATTGCAGGGCATTAGCCTTGTGATGTCTCCATATATATAGTCCATTGGTAACATTTCCATTTGTGTTACTGACAGGCTTAATTGCACTTTTACAAAGACAACATCATACAATATGGTATTTGTGTTTTTCATAAATAATGGTGAAATGGAGGAACGAAAGCCCCCAGGCAATGTATATGGACAAGTTAAAACTAAAGAAACTTTGAAAATGAAAAATAAAATTACAACTTCACAGTTAAGAAAAATTGATATTTTTTACGCACCATTTATTAGGCAGATAGAGTGTACATTGCTGGCTGACATTAACATTGGGAAATACTAGAAAACGTCAGTGAAAAGTGACTATAACCACAGCAGTGAGAGGTCATTAGATCCCTAACAGAAGTGGGGCTGGGGAGATTATATTCACCAAGTTCAAACCACAGGCTTTAGAGTTTCCCAGTGAAAGGTGTGAGGCCCTGACTGATACCCCAGCCCCAGTGCGGAGGGTCAGCTGCCCATACCCACTCAGAAGCTGCAGGATATCAGCTGCCATACAGCTGGGTCCAGGATGAAGTGGAAAAAGCCGCATGAGCCAAGGTGGTGAGATGTTCTAGTTGAGGACTGTGCTTCAGCTCCTGTCCTGACCCCTGCACCTGACCATGCCCTTCATTCACTCAGTGGCATGGCCTCCCAGATGACAGTCTGATGATTATTCCATCCAGGTTCTGTGGCTGAATTTCAGTTCTGGTTTTGGGGAGATTCACCGTGTATCTGCAGATTGACAGAAGGAATGGTTGGGGAAGAGAACTCATCAAGGGATGCAGGGAGTTAAGGCGTGGGTTTCATCTGACAATGTCAGTCTCTAGCGTTAAGGTTCACATTCGAGTTACTCACCCAACAACTCCTTTAAAATGTAGGGGGAAAAATATAGGCACAGTACTTTGTCCTATCTGAAAAGAGACTCTGAAACACAATTCAGATGAATGACTGTCTTAAAGGGCTTTTTTGTCTCTGAGGACAACTAGAACAGACATCAGAAGGAAGCTAAGTAAAATGAAAACATTCCAGATTGTCCCAATGTGAGCCAGCAAGGAAAGAGGACTTTGTGAGAAGTCTAGAATGGAAAACTTACCTTTTAGACAAAGGCACTGAAAGACCAAGACAGGAAGTTAAATTAATTGGCACTTTATTAATCCATTGATCAAGAAAAAGAATTCTTCACTTCTTCTAAGCATCAGAATTACATAAAAGAGTCTGTCTATTCATTGTACTGCATCCTCAGTAACTGGCATAACCTAGTGGACAAAGAATTTTGAGCAAGCAAGTTAAAATGAATGATACAATATACTAAAGTCAATAAAATGTTAATCCTTTCTAAAATTTAAATAATATAGAATAGAAACAGTTTCGTTTACAATCATTAAGTACTTCACAAGAAGCTTTATTTAGTACAGGGTATTGCAGGAATGTTAATTGCTGCTTGAATACAGTGTTGTAATTTAGCAACAAATTAGGGATGTGATAAGCAAATCTTAAATGAGTATCCAATCTGAACCTCAGAAAGGATTTTTTTTTTTTAATGAAAATGTTAAAAATCAGTTATGTCTATCTCTCTGAAGTTTATAAGGTCTTTGATTTCAGTTGGCCTAAAAATATACTCAAATTGACTTAAGACTGATACATTCACCTTGAGTTCAGAAGCCTGAAGTGCATGGCAAATGAAAGTAATTACTGTGATTTTATTCATGTCTTAGACAAAAATTCCATTGAGGTCAGTAAGGAAATTTTATAAAAGACATAAAAATGAGATGAAAAATTACTTTATTGCTTAGCAGCTTGTGTAATAAAATGGAAGCAATAAGAGGGAAGAAGAGATGACTAAAATAAAATTACTATAAAGTAGCTTTTGGTATAAGAAGTATGTGTCGGTGCCTATAATTCAAGTAGTGATGAAGAGAATATATTTTCATGCAAAGTGCAGTGATCAAGTATTGTTTAGTAGGTAAGAGAATTTTATTGAACACAAGAGTCTTCCTTTCATTTGCTTATTGTTGATGACATCCATGAAGTGATTAGAGTATTCCAAACTCAGCCATTACTCTGGAGCTAAACTTGAAGAGTTTGAGATGGACTTTTTTTTATATTTGGGTTCCTTTTGTAGTCTGACGTATCTGAAATTATTTATGCAGCTTGAAATCCTAGTCCTTTCTGATGAAAATGATCATAAAAATGTTATGCAGTAGAAAACCTTGATAAGGCTGCATAGAATGTAAGTCTGTTCTGGAGTTTTCATATTAAATTTGTGTATAAGATTGCATGTTTGAATAAGTGCCCTTTTGTGATATGATTCTGAGGTATAAAAAGTGAGTGGTTGCACTCACCTTTTTTAAAACCTGATCTCCACTCATTTTTCTCACCTAGAACTTTGAATTCACTATAAAAGTTTCAGGATGGAAAAGAAACAAAGATTGTTCTTCTTCTAGACATGTTCGGATAAAATTTTTGCACAATTCTAGTACTCAGTAAAAATTCACAGGAAGTAAAGATTTTAGAATTTATAGAATCATATGTAGATAAACAGTTCATGAAATCTGCCTTCAACTAAAAAAAACCCAAAACCTCACTTTTAGCACTTTACACAAAACACATAGCAATTTTAAAAAAAATTACTTAAAAATATTTAAAAATTCCCACCTTACTTTCCCAGAAATAGGAAGAATGACTATTTCTTAGCTGTTTAGAATTTACAGTCATTTTAACTGCCAAAGAAGTGCTTTATACAATGAAATTATGGTATCCCTGTAATAATCTTCAATATGCTGAAGTGTTGGCACCACCAATGTTATTATCATTGTTAGTATAGTAAATTATATTATTTCTATAATTCTGATAATTTTTTTGGTCATCTAAAATTTATAACTTCTTACTGAGCTACCTGTGTAACAAAGGTAGATAACAGATACTTCCAGAACGGAATGATTATCATCTGCCTTTTATCTTTCTTTCAGGTTTATAATAATTACCTTTGGGAGATGACTATCTAAGTCTTAGAGATCAAACTTTAATATGCCTTATCAATGGCAAATTAATCTTATTTGCTGATTCTTTGCATTGCCACAGTATTTAACTTTATCCTTTGCCATCTCTTCTTTTTCTTTGTGATTGTAAGATGATTATATAAATAAAATAGCCACTACTTTTTTCCAGAAGATTAGCTGCATCGTGGTGATATAATCTGTACAGTCATACACTGCAGACAGTAAACGTTTTCAAGCATTTTAATCATTGGAACAAACTGCTTACTGGAATTGTGGGTTGAAATCTTTATAATCAGAAGTCTTTACAGACCATCAAGTTTGGTAAAACAAATTTTTGGTCATAGTACAGGTGTAAACAGATGAAGGCCTATTATATAGGATGTCAAACTTCATGATTAACCTTCCTTTTCAGCTTTACAATGCATCTTTATTAATTTCTTTTCACTTCCTCCTTGATACTTAAACTACTAGACTGTGAAATGTTCTTCCATCATTTTAAATCCTTTTAAATCTTCTTTATGAGAGAGAGAAGAAAGAAGGGAAAAGGTGCAAAACTTTCAAGATTTTTTTTTAACAGATTGTCAATAAAAGATAACTCATACTGCTTCTGTAAAAGCCTCATGAGATTTATTTCACCTAACATTACTAATTTTAAAAGTAATAACTGGTCTAAACTAGCTCTTTAGAATCCCTTTTTCAGTCAACTTGAGGTGTCTCCTGAAGGTGACTCTCAATAGCTATCTTAATTATATGTCTCATCATTCTACCTCTGTCTTTATTTTTTTTATTCTAAATGGAGTAAGATCAGCCAAATGGCCATTCTAAATAATGGCTACTATTTTTAAACTCCTTGCATAAAGTTCCCTGATCATGCCATAATTATTGGTTTTCAATTGTTTTACAACAATCAGATACATTAACATTATTTAAATTATTTCATTATTTCAATTAAAATTGTATAAACTTGCAAAATGTCTTATATACCACAATAAATTTCTGTTAATGATGTAATATTTTGACTAGGTAACTCAAGGACTGTGTATTACTCCTTATTTTCTAGTGAACTGATAGAGGAACTCCTTTAAGGATTTGTTTCTGGTCTGAAATTTCAGTGACTTCCCTTTAAGCAGTACTGTGCTGGCTGCCATGCATGGCAGGGGGAGAAAAAAAAAAAAAAAAGATGAGAAAAAGCTTGTGTGTCCAGGATTAAATAAAGAACAGAACAGACATATATAAGGAAAGGGGTGGAAAAGAGTGAAACTATACATCAGAGAACCACTGCCTAGGCAGGAGTATCTCAGCCTCTTCTTCCCTTCTCCCTCCTCCCCACCCCTCCATCAAAAAACCAAACCAAACAAAAGTAAACCAAACGAAATACAGCAAACTGCTACTACATCACAACATACCATTAAAGTCACTTCTCAAAAAATAAAATCTCATTCTGTGTTGTGAATGTTATCTGTTAGATAGAGGAATTATTCTTCTCTGGTTTAATGAGTCCTCAGCTGAAGTCATAGAATCATAGAATCATAGAATGGTTAGAGTTGGAAAGGACCTTGAAGATCATTGAGTTCCAACCCCCCTGCCATGGGCAGGGACACCTCCCACTAGACCAGGTTGTTCAAAGCCCTATCAAGCCTGGCCTTAAATACTTCCAGGGATGGGGCATCCACAACCTCCCAGGGCAGCCTGTTCCAGTGTCTCACCACCCTCACAGTAAAGAATTTTTTCCTAATATCCAATCTAAATCTCCCCTCTTCCAGTTTAAAACCATTACCCATTGTCCTATCACTATGCTTCCTGACAAAGAGTCTCTCTCCTGCTCTCCTGTAGGCTCCCTTCAGATATTGGAAGGCTGTGTAATGTGTGAAGAAAGTCTATTATGAGTTCTCACATTTACAAAATAGTATAGGGAAAATGTTGACAGAATAGCAAAACACTAATGACAAGAAGTTGAGAAAATGTGGTTGACAATGGGTGGTAAGGAATTCAGTCTAAAAAGGGAAAAGACTATGATGATATATTAATGATTCAGTTCAATTTTTTCCTAATAAAGATTTAAAGGCAACAATTTCATTTTAAGCAAATATTTATATTGATTATTAGAAAAATTCTACTTACTAGGGCAAGTAAATCCTGAAATGGTACACATTAAGGCTGAGTGGAATATCCTTCCATCCTTATTTTGGAAGAAAAGACTAAATATACACCTGTCCATATTGATTTGGACAAAATTGGCCTCCATGGACTGCATGTTACCTCCTGGTATTTCTATGATTTTATAATTCTAGAATTGTGTAGCTCCTCATTGATATTGTCTTTTTAGAAAAGTATGGTTTGTTTTTCAGTTGCTGCAGAAAGTGTGGCCATGGGGCCTTGCTTCACTACAAGCGAATCATAAATATGAGGGACATGTTAGAAACCTGAAGACAGCTAAGGTATGTAAAAGAGCACCAGCTTCTGATAAGATAATTACAGAAGTAAGTTAAAACCAAATGAGATCTATAATAACAATTCATTAGAGCACCACAAAGAACTACTAAGAGATTATTTACAGTGAAAAGCTAAATTATGTGCAGTACAATTTATTTAAAAAAAATAGATGTATTTTCCATTATAAAATAGCAAAATACTACAGCAAGAAACAATAGAACTTCTTTTTAAAGAAGGAGTAGTTTAAAAAAAACAACTTCAGCTCATTTTCATTAAGTTCTAGTAAGTTCAGGAGTCTAGCTTTTGACAAATGCTCTCTGTCACACTAATGTTTTGTCAATTAAACTGTGTCTTCTGGGAGCCTAGAAATTGTTTCTAATGATGTGAGGCAGTAGTATCTCTTCACTCACAATAAAAGTAGCTTTTATTGGCCTTTGCTAATACCAGTGAGGTCTCTTTTGGTTAAAAAAGTGATGGGAAAAACATTCAAAGAAAGTTATCACAGCAAAAGTCTGAAAAGCAGACTTTTATGGTTCCTAAACTTTTTAATTGCACTTACACAACCTAGTCTCTTTTTATAAGTCTTATTTTATATACTGTTACTTTAAAAATATTTATACTTATGTATTTTCTTCATTTATGTACTTATTCACAATTTTTTTTATATTCAGAAATATAATTCACATATTTTTAATGCAGAAAGATCAATTAGATCTAATAAAAATTAATTCGCTTTTTTTTCTTTCCCCCAATAAGGTAAAAATGCAAAAATCTTAAAATGTTAGACCTTAACAATGTGTGACTTACAAACAATAAAGCTTGGCAAGCTAGAGAAATTAGCAGAAACCTCCCACTCAATCCAACAAGATCAGTTCAAACCAAGTCAAAGCCAGTAGTCTTGAAGAAGTTTCTCTATTATAATTAGCTTCCACTGACTTCTCTGAACTAAACTGTTCCAGCTGTGGTCTAGTCTAATGTACATGTTGTCCTTTGATATCATAGAGGCCAAAAAAAAAAAAAAAAAAAAGAGCTAGTTTAGAAGTGGCAGAAATTTCTTTAGCAATAAATTTGATGAAATGTAGTAATAATGTTGTTACCATATAAGACGATTTTCCTACTTGGTGTTCTGGTTTCTAGTCTCATTATAGATTCCTTTAATACAGGTGGCCAGTAGAGTTTTAAATTACATAAAGCAGGAGGTGAGTGGGATAAAGTCTTTGCGAATAATTGTAAGAAAATGACTGCTTAAACTTGTAAGTTAAGACAAGTGAAGCATTGTCAAGATAAGCTTTCCCAAAATAAACATCCAATGGAGTTACAGGGAGAATTTAAGTCTCTTTTATCTTTTAATTTAGGGTTTCTACTTTATACAGTGTACCAAAACAAAAGAATTCTTAAAACACAGACAAAGGTTTGCTTCAGAAACACAAACTAACTCCTTTGCACTCCTTCCCAAAATGATTAGCTCAATATTTTGACAGTGATCACAGTTCCTGCTACTGTTCCTAATTGACAGATTGTTTGATGCTTTGAAGAGATGGCAAAAAAATGAAGCTGAATGACTACATGAAGTCTATACCTGCAAGACACAGACATTAAGAAACAAAAACAGACTTTAGATTTATACCTTGTCAATCATATTTTTCTATTTGACAGAAAGTGCACTCTCTCCTTAATAATTTACTTTTATAAATGCATGTAATGTAATTTCAGGGCTCAATTTGGGTGTCACTGTGAGTTTTAGTTTCATTTTCCCTAAATATAACCCATGAAATATAGACTGTTGGAGTCAAGTAATTTTTTTCATATAGGTGAGCTAAGCCAACCAAGCTGGATCTCCTAACTTGGGAAATGTAACATACCTCTGCTAAAACAGTTAAGGAAAGATAATTACTTTGCACTATAATATCATGTTTAAACATACTCTTTAATTAGATGTTATTCTGTTCCAAGACAGTGCTAGATAAAAAGCTGCACTTAGAGTGTTAAGAAGCTAAATAATCATATTATAGAACATAAATAGCACTACATACCTGCTCAAAATAACTAGCTAACCGCAAACTGGATGGACATTTAATCTAATTTTGTAGTGAATAAGGCTTACAATATAGTTCTGTCTTTTTGTCCATCTGTTTCTCTCCACATCTGTCAGTTTCCTTTAGAATCATTGGATCTCACTGAGCGGATTTGATGGGTGTGTTAAGTTCTCAAAGATACTAAATTTCTATGAAATACTAATGAAGTATGGTTGATGGCTGGGAGAGAGGATGGTAATTAACACCTTCACGAAGAAAATAAGATTGGTGCAATAGTTATCTAATTTTTTGGCCTGTCATCCAGTCTCTCACCATATTAATTTCTCACAGCTATCTGCAAGACTTCCTACCTTCCTTTCTTCCTACTAAAGAGAGTAGGAAACTATAGGGACATGGAGATTCTCCTAAAAATTTTTAAAAATATTTTTTAAAGAAAGAAGATGGAAGAAAAACAGGAACAGAAAAATTATAGAAGAGAAGATGGGAAACTCAGATTCTTCTCAGAGGGGAACTAGACAGCAGATTGGCTGAAAAAACAGAGTTATTTATTTCCAATGTTCATGAATGTTACACAAATGGTTTGTATTTTTAAGTAGTGTAGAATACATATACTGTCCCTTGACTTTGACTGTACCAAATGTTTATATGTAGCAACATTTGTGAAACCCTCACTGGATATGCAAAGAGGCTTATATTTTACTCCTTGAAGAATGTGCATTGCCCAGTTTTAATTACTCCACAAGCACCTTTTTCTCTGTTTAGAAGGAAGATTTCCCTCCTGAGTATAGGCAACAGAGAGTACAAATAAGATCCCACCATGCCTTTCTTATTCTTTGAGTGCAAACAATTACAAAAATTATGTGAAAAAAAATAGATAGAAGCATGAAGACATTATTTAAAATATTTTGTTATTATTTTTGTTTCAAATTACCATTACATCTTTGTGGTATTTTATTATATTTGAAAATACAGCCTTTATTCAGAATTATGTACTTGTTTATTACAATAAGGTCATTATTACAATGTTAAGACTATTTCTACTATATATAGATAATTCCAGTTTATCACCTAAACTTTAACATCTACAAGTTTATGAAAATTCATAAACTCTTAAATAGTTTAATCTATTACAGCATGAACGCTGCTTCATTCAGCAACTGGTTTATTCACTGATGGTGGAAGAACCAATTCCAGATGGGACTTGACACTGCTAGTTTCTCTGATCACTAGAGATCAAAGCCTGAACACTTGTGACAGAAGTTTCTGAACCCAACAGGACTCCTTTCCCATTTAGCAGCAATTCTACCTGAATAACATCACTAACCAGGAAAATTGTTTATTGATTCAATACAGAATATTTGTTTGGGTAGTTTTCAAATCCAGTGAAGTGCTGCTTGAGTATGACACACATATTTTAAGATGATATACAGAGCACACAGAACATGTACAGATGTTATACAATGCACTACAGAACTTGCTTCACTTCACTGCCATAACTCTTTGGGTTTATGTTACTTGTTAAACTTACTGTACTTTCTTTCCATCTGTCTTTACAGTAAAATCAAGCAATTAACAATTAGAAATGGCCTCAAGTTGCACCAGGGGAGGTTCAGGTTGGACATGAGGAAAAATTTTTAACATAGAAAGGGTTATTAAGCATTGGAATGGGTGCCCCTGGGCACCATCCCTGGAGGTATTTAAAAGACAGGTTGGCATAATGCATAGCGACACAGTTTAGTGATGAATCATGGGGTATTTTTTGTTGTTTTTCTTCTTTTTATCAGAGTTAGGTTGATGGTTGGACTAGATGATTTGAAAGGTCCCTTCCTAGACCATTCTATGATTCTACGAATCCACAAATGGCATCAACCAGGCAAAACTGGTAGCATGACCTTCTATGATTTGACCATAGTGGGAACATAAAACAGTAAATTTCTGATTTGTTTGTGAGTACTATCATGTTCAGATGCAATATGTGTGACTCATCAAATTTTAATTAACTAAAGATTAAGCATATAGTCTAATTTTATCTTTCAGATTTTCTGTGTAGGTAGATATCTCTAAGGAGCAATATAGATTTTAGGATGGTTAAACTTTAACCTCTAGTCAGCAACAGAAATGGTAATGAATTTTTTGTTCCTTCCAAATGCCTTAGGATATCTGAAGATGAAAGGTCTTTCAGACCTTAACCAAAAAAAAAAACCCCAAAACAAACAAAACAAACAAACGAACAAACACACAAACAAAAAAAAACCAACACAAAAACAAACAAACAAACAAACAAAAGACCAAACCAAACCAAAACAAAAAACAAACCCAAAACTTAGGAATGCACAATTTCAGCAACATAACACCTACCTTTTATGCTTCTAATTTCTGAAATGTGTACCCAAACTACCTCAATTAGGCATAAAACAAAAATATTGACTGAAAAAGTCAAGCATGACTATCAGGGGAAAGAAAGTAGTGACTACAATTACACACTCCCATTGCCCTTACAGCTCAGATCCCTAATCCTTGTCTGAAGGGAGATGAATATAACATGGTCGTTCTTTTTGTTGTTGTTTTCTTCCCTCCTGCCATGAACAGCAAGGAACAATCTATATATGTGTAATTAGCAGTCAAAGTATAAAATAAACTAGCAATCCTGAGAGCAAAACCTGAAATTTGCGTGTCCCTCTTTTAGGTGAGTTAATTGCTTGCTTAAAGGACAGAGTTGCTTCTTTTTTCCTCAGTGAATCTCAAGCACAACTTTTTCTAGAAGCTTCCATCTTGAAGCATTTTCAACTGGAAAATGGAGAGCTAATGAAGTAATATTGAACTGAGGTGTCCTGGTTTGAGGTAAAACGAACCAATTTTCTGTTTTAGTTTTACTTTCTTAGCTAGGCCTCTTCTAACTAGCTAAACTCTGAAATTAACAGCACATTGTTCAAAGCTGTTCCGTCTCACAGTGATAAGACCTGATTATACCAAGGGATGGTATGCAGAGAGGCCCTTGTTTAGACTTATTGCTGGAAGAACCAAGGTCAGATAATTTTCAGCATTTGCCCGTTGGAGGGTCCCACCTTCAAGGAGGAGCGGACAGGACAGGTGACCCAGAACTGACCAACAGGGGTATTCCATCCCATCAGCATCATGCCCCGTATAAAAGCTGAAGGATCAACAGGTCAAGGCCCTTTTTTCGGCCCCTTCGCCCCTTCTTCAATGGCTGACATCCAAGGAGGACTCTGCCTGTTTGTCTGCCTTTGATCCTGATCCAAGCGTTCGTGACTCCAGATCTGGAATCCGGCTCCTGTCGATCACCGAGTCCAGTTTGGGACTTTTCCTGAAGCCTGCTGGTGACGTGGTCGTCATCCTGGGAGCTTGATACGGTTTTGTATATACTGTATACTCCCTTTTTCCTAATTTCCCTTTTTATTATATTACTTATATTTTCATTAAAGTAGTTTAGTTTGTTCTAAACTCTTGAATCTCTTTAACTCCTTCCTCTCCTCTCTGACCAAAAGGGGGGAGGGGGGGACATCTGTCACTCAGGTTTTGGTGAATTTGGCTGAAACCACAATATGAGGTTTTCCACATCTTTGGTGAGTATTATTCTTACTAGTCTTCAGTGGCAATACAGAAGGTTCAGGCTGACTTGGGTTTCTACAGAATGCAGTGTTGTTCATGTTTTACATCTTGTCTATTTGCACGTAAAATATTGGATCTTTAAGTCAACAAAGGCAAAGAAACATTTAAATTCAACATCTTCACCAGCTACTGCTGAGCACTTTTCGCAAGCACAGAAAATTGCTACAGTGCAAAAGTTTTTGACTTAGACTCCAAAACTTGCTTGAAGATCCTAGTGATGTTTAAACTGATCCTATCAGTTTGAATAGGTTAATTAGCAGCTACTGATTATCAAGGGTAATTACTGTGTCAGATGTAAAAAATTTACTGATATCTGTATCAGAATGTTTAAAAAGGTTTTTTCATAGAGTTTAAAAATTATTTGATGTAATTATATTAAACTGTGGGTTTACTTTCCTGTTTATCATCCTAATAAATTTTCCCCAGAAGATAAAGAGAGGTCATCTGGCCAAAACTCCACACACATGCACACACACACACATATATAAACAGACAGTATTCTGCAGGCAACACTTTTGGCTTGATAACATGAAGCCAAGAAACTATTTTTTATCATATCCAATGTTTTAACTGTTAACACTATAAAAATTTCTCCCAAAGAAAATGACAAAGAACTCAGATATTGTTGGGGCTTTTTTTTTCTGTTACTAAGAGCAGTTTACTAACACCTTTACAGATATCTTGTAGTCAGATGTACAGGCACTTCCAGGAAATCCCCAAATATTTTTTTTCATATCATTTCTGACAGAACTAATTTGAAAATTAATTATGGAATGTCTATTTATGAATGTGAACCTGATAGGAGACAAATAGTATTACAACCCTGTAGTGCTGTTTTTTTTTTCTTTATGATATGAAGGCACTGAAAACCAACACTATCTACAAATGTTAGTATCTATGGATCTAGAATGGAATATTATTTATGTTCTGTCAAAAATCCTGTTCCTGTTAGCTTCCTTTTATTGAATACATACTTAAAACTCTGCCTTTAAAGATGTAAATAACACTCAAGGTTATGGCAAAGTGATTTTCTGGATGACTTCAGCCGACTGTTGAAGTTCAGGCAGTGCAAAGAAATAAATTCACAGGCATTGTTCAGAGCACTTCCTTCCACTTTCTCTCCAGAATGGACACCCTACAAGGAAAAATCTAGTAGGTACCACAGAGTTTACCTTGGCCTAGCTCTTTTACTGAATGTCAGTAGGCAGAAGAATGACCCTTCAGTTATAGGAAAGGCAATCATCATACCGAAACACAGCTACAAAGAAATAGACTAAAAGAAAGAAAAGGGGAAGACCTTCTATGTTTTGAAAAACTGACCACAGTACAGTTCAGTCAGTTCAAATGTGCTGACGCACAAGCTCAAGCTGTCTGATTTAAAGCATGCTTTTCTTGAGCAGTAGGTACATGATCATTCTGCATCACTTGAGCAGTTACTTTTAAAGTACAATGCAGCTGGTTTAATTGTATTTTTTTCATAATGTATTTTTTTATATATAATAAATGGCAGTCTTGAGATCAAAAGAAATAATGATTGGGTTTTCTGTGATTTTTCAGGCCCAGAGCTTAAACTCATGTGCAAACTGTCAAACTACTGGTAAAAATGGAACAAGTTAGATGTGTCATGAGGATATGTGGGTGGGAGCGCTACAAAAAGATCTACTGAAATAGTTTGATGAAATATATAGGTGAATGGCATCAAACTGGGTGTGAGAACTTCCATATTACCATTAGGACTCGTGTCAGGATTAAATTATCACCAAAATAGCACCTGTTCCACAGGAAATACAGAGTTGACTAATAAATAATATCCAAGGGTTAATCTGCTTCAACAGGGAAATCAAGAGAGAAAAAACTTGGGGGAAATGGGGGACACAAGTTATTTGATGCTGCAGTCTATGTATTGACACCTCAGGATAAGCAAAATGTGAAATGCAAGAATAAAAAAAAAAAAAAGATGTATGTGTATAGGTACTAATTAATTACTTTTTTTAATGTTTTTGGGTTTTTTTTGTAAATAGCTAAATTTTAAGAATTTGCATCATGTTCTAATGGAAATGCACTAAAACCTGATTTACTTCAAAAACATCTGTGTACCACATCTAAAATGCCAAAGCTAGTTTTGAGTCTAAAAATGAAGAACGTGATAGTCCATGTCACTGAACAACCTAGAAGAAAGCAAAAACTCGAAGAAGATTAGGTATGGAAATATTCAGGCTTGTAATCCCTTACTAGAAGGCATAAAATATTTACAGGAGGAAAAAATCATTAGTCAATCCTTCTTAAAGGATTGAGGAAAGAAAAGAAGCGTAAGGTAAATTGAACCATTAAAGCTCTTTAATTTGGTTATTAATTTTAAATTACTCATTTGTGTGATAGTGTATAATAATGTAACTGACTGTTTTGAATGGTTGCATTTTTTAACACATTTTTTCAGATGGGGCAATTTTAATGAAGCTCTCCTGGGAATTCATTCCACTGCAACTGTTAAGACTGTTTGTAATTTAATTATTTTTCCTTTTGAAATGCTTGTACTATGCTTCAGTACGCATCCATGCTCCATGCTGAAGATGTAGATATCGCTAGACTGTCTAATGAAAGATTACTGCACTGATACAGCAGCAAAAATCCCAGCAGGAAAACAAATGTTAACTCTGCTGTCTGGGCCAAATTCAGATTAGCATAATTGTATTCTGCCTACCTAAATTTGTCCTGCAGGGGATAAAACAGACAGTTTAGTCTTCATAGTCATTCAGGCTACAGCCTTATTGAGAAAGGCAGCAAAGGTGCCAACAAAGCTAGTTATGAGGGAATCTCAAATGATCACATCTAAGTGTTTAGCTGAGAATGGCTATACATATCAATGTAATTCCTTTACCAAAATAATGATGGTATTTCTGTAAAGAAATGAATTGTCTTTAAAATTTTAATAGAACGTTGTCTGCAAATTGGTAATGGATATTCAGTATTTGTACTGAACTTGAATTGTATATTTGTGCACTGCAACAAAGTTGTCTGTGGGAATTTTTTGAATGAATTTTGGATGCCTCAGGCCAAAACTGAACCAGGCATTATTTTAACAATTTCACAGACCTGAGAATATAATTTCTATCCTGAGTCATTGACCTAGAACTACGTAATTTACTATATCTAGTATAGCCCAAGATACAGCCTACAGTTTAGGACTCTAAATTTTAAGAAAGCAAACTTCCAGCTCTTCAAGGAGCTAGTAAATAGGACCCCATGGGAAACGACCCTCAGGGACAGGGGAACAGAAGAGAGCTGGCAGATCTTTAAGGATACTCTCTATCGAGCACAAAAGATCTCAGTCCCCAGATGTAGGAAATTGCCACATGTGTGGGCAAGGAGGGCAAGAGACCACCATTGTTGAGCCGTGACCTGCTGGTCAAACTAAAGGGCAAGATGGGGCTACTCAGAAAATGGAAGAAGGGACAGGCATCCTGGGAGGATTATAAGGGCGTTGCCTGGCTATGTAGGGATGAAGTCAGAAAGGCCAAGGCACAGCAAAAACTCAATTTGGCAAGAGATGTAAAGAAAAACAAGAAAGGCTTCTATAGGTCTGTTAATCAGAAAAGGAAGGTTAAAGAAAACGTAACCCCCCTGATGACTAACCATGGGGAACTTGTATCAATGGATGAGGAGAAGGCTGAAGTTCTTAACAACTTTTTTGCCTCAGTCTTCAATGGCAATCCCTTTCCTCCTAGTTCTCGTGTTGATGGCCCACAGGTCAGAGACCAAGGTAACAAAATCTCTCCCACTGTAAGAGAGGTGCATGATCAACTGAGCAACCTGAAGATATATTAGTCCATGGGAGCTCATGAAATACATCACAGAGTCCTGAAGGAACTGGCTGAAGTAGTTGCCAAGCTACTTTCCATGATATTTGAAAAATTGTGGCAGTCAGGTGAAGTACCTGCGAACTGGAAGAAAGGAAACATCACACCCATTTTTAAAAAGGGTAGAAAGGAGGACCCTGGGAACTACTTACCTGTCAGCCTCACCTCCGTGCCTGGGAATATCGTGGAACAGATCCTTCTTGATGCCATGCTTGGGCACATGGAGGATACGGAGAAGTTTCAGGACAGCCAGTATGGCTTTACTAGGGGCAAGTCCTGCATGAATAACCTAGTGGCCTTCTATGATAGAGTGAATACGTCAGTAGATAAGGGACGACCTGTGGATGTGACCTATCTGGACTTCTGTAAGGCCTTTGACATGGTTCCCCACAACATCCTGCTTGACAAACTGGAGGGATACTGATTTGATGGGTAGACTGCCCAGTGCATAAGGAACTGGCTGGAT
>VZRU01001708.1:28122-55263 GCA_013398155.1 Pedionomus torquatus
GGGAGGTGTCCCTGCCCAGGGCAGGGGGGGTGGAACTGGGTGATCTTTGAGGACCCTCCCAACTCTAAACATTCTATCATTCTATGACCCTGATGCGTTGGTGGCCACAGAGTTGGTGACCAACAGCCAGGCTGGTGCAGGCAGCACCTCCCTGAGGGGCTCTTGGAAGTTTTCTGAGCCTAAGCCCTCCCCAGTCCCCGGGACATCGCCAACGGGGATGGCGACGCCGCAGGTCCCTCAGCCCCAGGGAACCCCTCAGGGAAGCGGTGGGAACCCAAAGGACACAAGGGCAAAGCCACGGTCCTGCAGATCTCCTCCTGCCCACCGTCAGGATTAGCATAATTAACGGGGTGTTTAGAAGCTTTCAGACTAGGAAGCATTGCCACCTAGTGAACGGGACGGCGTGTGACAGACGAGGGGACACCCCCCCGAGGCAGGTCCCAGGGTGGGGTGTGGGTGCAGCGAGGTCCCGCTGCCACCCCCCAAGCCACGCAGGGCCAGCACAAGGACCAACCAGGACCACCCACCCCCCCCTGACCCACCAGCTACGCAAACACAAGTTCAAAGGCATCTGAACCCATGAATAATTGAAGGGAAAACGCGTTTTCAGGAGGGCCCAGAATTTAAATTCTGCTTCGGTGAGACCTTCTAAAGAAAATATACAGCGCAAAACCCGGCAGATGGCTTTAAAATTAGAGATCAGATTATATGGGCATTTATAAAGGTATTATGGAGAAAAAGCAGCACTGAATATTGCTAAATTTAGGATACAGCCCGAGCAGGCAGCAGCAATTAAATAAAAACTCCAAAAAATGCATGTCCTGGAGGCTGTCACAGCCTCGGGCAGCGGCTGGTGGCCACCTGGCCCGGCACCGGGCAACTGGTCCCATCGCTCCCCAGAACCCCCTTCCACCGGGAGACCCAAACCGTGAGCCGCCCTGGATGCAGCAGTTCTCTGATCATCTGCAGTGTTGGTTTATCCCCCACCCCCAGCCCCAAAACGAATTCCTGGTTCCGTTCAGTGATTTGCAAAACCACGTCAAGTCGTAAGCAGGCGACCACGAGGCAGAAGTGGCCACTGATGTGGTTTCCCCCCTCCCCGTCCCCACGTTCGCCACGGTAATAGTTATAAAAACACCCGCCGGGTGCGTGGTGGGGCGGGAGGCTGCTGGTGCCCAAGGCTTCTCCACCAAAAAACCTTTGGGCCCATCTGTAGAATCGATGGGACCCCGGGGTGGCCCCCACAGCCCCGGGTGGAGCCGAGCGCTGCCAGGTGTGGTACAGAGGGGGCTCCAGGGGGTGGGACGGCGTTTGGTCTGACACCCGTGTTGGTGTGACACACGCTGCGCTGGGAAGCGTGCGAGAAGACAAGCACCGAGGTGCAACCAGGAGACACCAAGGCTCGGCCAACCCACCGGCCGGGAGCCGCAGCCCCCGCAGTGGACGCGGTGCCGATGGTCCTTGCGTGACATCTGGTGGCCAAAAAGTACCCCGGGAAGAGCCATCTGACCGGCTGCACCCAGGGCACCCCCGGCCACACCACAGGCCACCGGCTGCAGCCCTGCCCAGAACCTCGCCAGGACCTCAACCTATCTGATACACAATCTTCACGGAATCCTGGCGGGTGGAAGGGACCTTCGAGGTGATTGAGTCCAATCATACACAAAAAAACAAACCAGAACCCCCCCCCAAAACGAATCCCCCAACCCAACCACCTCGGCCACCAGAGCATGCCCTGCAGTGCCACGTCTACTTGTTTCTTGCAGACCTGCAGGGATGGTGACTCCATCACCTCCCTGGGCAGTGCCTGACCGCTCTTCTGTACAGTCACTCTTCCTGATACCCAGACACTCCCCTGCCCCAACTTCAGACCATCTCCTCGGCTTTACTCCCTTGGGAGAGGACAATGCTCCATTTCTAAAGTACGTTCTGGTGAAATGACCAAACGGCAGTTTTTGGGAGCCGAATCCCTGTGCTCCCTGTTCTCTGCAGAGCACTCACCCTCTCCCAGTACATCTCCCCCTCCCTCCTAAAGGCCATCCTGGCCAGGGACGATCCAGCGTCTGTAAGAATCCTAAAGGGCCGTAAATTTAAGGCACAGCATTTCATCAGCCGGAAGTTTTTCAGCATCTCTTAGCTGTGGTTATGTCCTAAAGGAAAAAACCATCCGTCTGAGGTGTGATCCACCAGAGGACGAGACCTGAAACTCTGCCAGAACCTAAGCCCTGAAGCCCCTGCCCGTTAACAGCAGCATTTAAAGATTTCCTTCTCGTACTAATTGGGTGAGAAACAGCAGCATTTCAGCAGGCAAAACGGAAAGCAGATCTCCAAAGGCAGGTTTCTCGAGTAAGAAGGGGATATAGAATCACAGAATGGTCAGAGTTGGAAGGGACCTCAAAGATCACCCAGTTCCAACCCCCCTGCCCTGGGCAGGGACACCTCCCACCACACCAGGTTGCTCCAAGCCCCATCCAGCCTGGCCTTGAACCCCTCCAGGGATGGGGCAGCCACNGCCTGTCCTCACAGCAGAGGGGCTCCAGCCCTCTCAGCATCTTGCTGTCCCTCTATACTACTGAAGGTATGCTTTGGAACTTCTCTGTATCTCAGACCTCTTTAGAAACAAAAGGAACCACCAGGCTTAGCACCCCAAAGAAAGCAGGAACTGGAAGGCGAGCTGGAACCACCGAACCCGTGGGAGCCCCGGGGCACCCCATGGTGCTTTCAGCCAAGCAGGGGCTCATCTGCTTTCACACGGGCTGGGGCTGCCAGAGATGCTGAGGATGAACTCGAGACCCCACCACCCTAAAAGCCCATCTGGTTCAGCCCAACGCTGGGGAGGGAGCTCCCTCCCGCGCCGCAGGGGCCGCCTGCCTTAAACCGATGTACAACACAGGGGTTTGAGCCGTGGGGTCCCTCTGTGCGGAGCAGAGCGATGGTCCTGCAGAAGACATCCCATCCCGCTTAGGCCAGGCTTGATAGGGCTTTGAGCAGCCTGCTCTAGTGGGAGGTGTCCCTGCCCAGGGCAGGGGGGTTGGAACACGATGATCTTCAAGGTCCTTTCCAACTCTAACCATTCTGTGATTACTATGATTCCCTCCCGTGCAGCCCAGAGGTTCCCATCAACACCACAGCTCCAAGCCTGCCCACCACAAACACAGCCTGGCCCGTGTTATCCAGCCAAATACATCTTACTTATAGCCCAGGTTCTCCCCTGGGCGTCCTCCCACGACACAATCAACCCCCACAGATTCCTCGATGGATCTCTGACCCCTTCTCTGCCCGGCCACTTCCCAGCGCTGCCCATCAGGAGGTACCCCAGGCAGCAGGTAAGGTCTCAGGAGCGCCGTGCTGGGGGGACGGGTCGCCAGCAAAGCCCCAATCAAGCACGCCAATTAAGAACTCCCATGTCAGACGTCGGGGCAGGAGCTGCTTCGCCCGTCCCTGCTCACTCGAGCTCAGGAGACCACAGACCAGGTGATTCCTCACGGTATTTCTCTCGGTTCGCAGGGGCCTGTCGCTCTGCAGCCTGCAACGCTACAGGCTCTGGAAACGAAATTCAATCCTCAAATCCTTCTATAGTTGGTTACTCATAAAAATCCATTAAGCTCAGGCACGAGCACACCAGACTCATCTCTTTCCCTCCCAGTGCCTATTACATATAAATAGTAATTATTGTTCCTGGCAAGGCTCTAGTGTCTCTTATGATTCTGTACTTTAACGATCTGATTTCTTAGCACTTTCCACTGAAAGAATATATTTAACAAGCACCCGTGTTTCCTCCTCCATGATAGGATTTTTAAATTATGAATGTAATAAAGACAATGATGTTGCCAGTCTCATGATTAATGGCTTAAAGAGACATTCGCCGAGGCTCCGTTCCCCCCATTATCACAAATTCACAAGCTGTAGGGCTTTGTAAAATCCAGCAAAGACAAGGCTTAACTCTATCCTGCCATCCCTAAATCAAGAAGCGACACAAGAAGGGCGTTAATTTGATCTAGAAAAGCAATTTATGTCCTACCTGTTCTGCTGACAGATCGATGTTTTTTAAATGCCACCTTAGCAGAACGAGTCTAACACAGGATTTCCACCCCTATTTAAGCAGTAGGTGACATCCCCAACCCAGTACCTCGTTGGAGGCATCAGTGCAGGGCTCTGGAGCAGAGACCACCACCGGCTGGCCGGGGAGCCCCCTCCGCAGCACACACGGCCCCCGACAACCTGCTACAGGCTGCGAAATTAAAAGGAAACCAAACCACGGAGAGAACGCAGGGGTTTACGGTAACCCCCAGTGTTGCACCGTGACGGGAACAGGGGCTTGGGCGGGGGGGAAGGTCCTCCTCAGGAGAGCGGTGGCCGGGCACCGGGGGGTCACGCCGGCCCGAGGCAAGGCTTGGGCAGACGGTGCCCATCAGAACCCCCGGAACGCGCGGGCAGCGAGCCCCTCTGGCTTGCTCAGGGGCGCAAGTGGAGTGCCCGAGCTTTCGGCCCCGAGAGGCAGGGAGGGAGCGAGGGTCCATCCTCCAGCCGCTCCGCCACCGCCCCTCCCCTGCTCTCCCTGAGCAGCCGGGCACACGCTTGCCTATTTTTTTTTTTTAAATTTTATTTGTATCGGCTGCACGGTCATTTTAAACTACAGATTAAAGCGAATAAAATGGCAACTAATAATTTATTTCCCACTGCGTGTGCGGTTTATTACAGCTCAGGTGGCACCCGAGACGGAGGCTTCACCGGTTCTGGGACCGTTGGTATAAATCAGCCCAGCCAGACGATCTCTCCGGAACAAGTCGTGAAATTTAAGCATCAGCCAAACCAGTTCCGAGTGATTTATGAAATTCTGAAGATCCCATTAATGGAATCGCTAACAGCCATAACTACATCCACATAAATGTGCCTCTCATAAGAAAAACACTCCACATAGTTCTGAATGTTTTAAGAACTGGTAAAATGAGTACAGATCGTGGGGTCCATCTCCTTTAAGGCATCAAAGACATTCTCAAGGAGGAGTTAATTAGTCCAGTTTCACAGGATACACCATTACAGCGCCCGGGACTCTGCCTGCCTGCGATTAATTTCAGCCCTGCACTGACATACTTTGCTTACATTAACTCTGTTTTCAATTTCCCCTCCTCTTCTTTTTGTTGGGAGGCCCCTGGCTGCTGCGTTCACAGCTGGAGACCCCAGCGCAGCCCCTCCGTCCCGCCCCACAACCGAGGGGAACACTTGTCAGCAAACCTCTAGATGACAGGGAAGCACGGGAGAAGCACTTTCCAACACGAAAGTCAGAGCCTCCTCCCCTCAGACGGGCTGGGACACACATGCACTTGCTTCAAAGCATCCACGCTCCGTGGAAAACCAAGTTCAGAGAAACACCCCCCTTTTACCCACACTCCTGGTAAAGGGATGGTGATTAAAGACTCCTCCCAACCTCACACAGAGGAGATGGATTCCCACCATCCAGCTGTGGGCACCAAGGTCCAGTGCAGGACCACCCGAGGCCCAGTGCTCCAACGCGTTCCCACGTGATGAAAAATACCCATCAATGAGACATGAGTGCTTTGGTGGCCAGCCCAGCCTGAACCTCACACCCAGGACACGGGGAACGGCAGCCCCAGTTTCAGTTTTCATGGGAGTCACCCCCAACTTCTGACAGCCCCTCACCCCAGGAAAGTAATGGTCACCCCCATGGGGGAATGGTTTTAAATTGGAAGAGGGGAGATTTAGATCAGATCTTAGGACGAAATTCTCTGCTGTGAGGGTGGTGAGGCACTGGAAGAGGCTGCCCAGAGAAGCTGTGGCTGCCCCATCCCTGGAGGGGTTCAAGGCCAGGCTGGATGGGGCTTGGAGCAACCTGGGGTGGTGGGAGGTGTCCCTGCCCAGGACAGGGGGGTTGGAACTGGGTGATCTTTGAGATCTCTTCCAACTCTGACCATTCTGTGATTCTAAGGTGCTGCTCTTTGTACCAGCAACACGTTGGGGAAGCGCCAAGGAACCCCACGCCACGGAGTGCTCTGAGCCCTACGACGGGCAAACACGGCCAGTCTGGGCCTTCAGGTTCTCTCCAATTCACCAAGTTCCTTGTTTAGATTATTTAACTAAGTGCTTAGGACCTTCCTTATCTTACTCAATTAAGCCAGTCCGTGCCAGCTGCCAGCAAGGGGAAGTGGGGACACCCAAGGAGACAGCAGGGTCTCCTTCTCCAGCACATCCCAGCGTGGACACGTGTCCTTCTCCCTGGCACCCTCTCCCATCACCTCGGAGGGGTCTGCACCTGCCTGAGCTCAAGCCTGAATCCCTGTGCAGGACAGGGAACTCAAAGTGGCTTTTTTCCCCCCAGAAAACCGGGGCTGTGGACAGGACCAAGGTGGAGCTGTGCACCAGATGATGTCTAGCAATAAGAACAGTTTTCCTCCGGGCTCTCGCCTCTACCCGCAGACAAACCCGGGGGACACACGTGCTGCTGCAGCAGCCCCGTGGAACAGCCTCTGCGGACAAGACCAGCTCTCTCCAGCACAGCACAGCTTACTGATCCAGGCAAAAAAATCGCTAAAAGCCTCCAGTCTCCAATGCTCTTGTTTGTCCCTGCCCAGTACAACCCAGCAAAGCCCAGTGCTCAGACCCCAGCCCCCTGGCACAGCACCCACCCACCACAACCGCCGACACTCCCAACCGGATCCATCGGCCACAGGACCGGGGGATGCCCGCGACAATCGCACAGCAGACGCGGCAGAAAGGAGTTAATTTATATTTGGGGGAAGTCCCGAGCCAACGGGAGGTTAAACCCAACAGCCTGAAGGGGGGTGACGCGGAGACAGAGCCGAGGGGAGCGATGCCAGGACGGCACGCTTCACCATGCGCTGTGCAACGGGACAATGAGCCCAAACCAGCTGAGATTTAAACAGTTACAGCCAAGGAGTTTATCCTGGGATCTCGGCTGTGGCTCTGCAGGGCCAGCTTCAGAATTCTCCCGAGCACAGGGGCGGTGGAGCCTCCCACAGCACTGAGGACACACCGTCCATCTGACCCCCAAACACCTCCCTGCTCTTTATTAGGCAGACGAGTGGCGGAGCTTTATTTGCACAAAAGCTGCCTTTTCTCGACAGGGCCAGGCTGATCACGACAGCTGGGTCAGCGTTAGCAGAACAGACTTTATTAGCAACTCCATCTATTTAAAAAAAAAGGGGTCTCCACAAATTAAATCTGTCGATGAGTTTAGCCACCCTAAAAAGCGGTGGGTTCAGTATTATACAGCCACAGGAGGGACAATGGAACTATCAAAGAGGTTCTAGCTGTTCTTTTCATGGCATTGATTATTATTTTCTTTTTTTTTTTTTTTGATACATTCAAAGCGTTATTGCATCAGAAAACATATCATGCATCTTTATGTTTCCAGACAAAAATCACCTGTATTTGTCATTTCTAGCTACATCTCAAAGGTGCACCAAACCTACAGTTTTATGGTTTTAGTTGCATGCTTTGCCTATATGCATGCTGAGATAATAAATATTAAATACAGGAAAGAACAGAAGAGAACCAAACCGACATAAGGAATATTTTAGGGCAGCTCTGCTATGTTCTGCCAGTTAAAGAGCTCATCAAAAAATTGAGGTAACAACAGTGGCCACACCACTCAGCTGAGAGTCGCTCAGAATTCACGGAAGTTTTCAGAAATTCAAGTACACAAACACCAGCTGCAACTTGTCAGAAATGCCAGAGAAATCAGGTTGGCTGCATTTTATTAGTCTATTAACTGGCATTCGCACAGCTCCTTGTAAATCCTTTTTCTCACTCGGGGCATATCTTCCTGGGAGAACTGAAAAGGCTGGTCTAAGGCGAGGCACTTGCAGTACTGAGGAAAAGGAAAAGGCTCGATTTCAAAATTTCAAATTTCAATTGCACGAACAATACAGCCACCCGGTCTGGAAAAGCAGTACTCTTACCTGGAGCACAAAAACCCCACAGTCACTGTCGTTTTTCTGTTGTGGAATGCACTGAAGGGCAAAGAAACAAGAAGAGGCAACGTCAGGTCTTTGCTCACCCGTTCACTCTCCAAGCCCTGCCTGAAGCCCACCAGGGGACGGGGCACAGGGCTCGGTGCCTGCTTCTCAGAGCCACCGGGCAGCACCAGGAACTGGAGGTTTTGCTTGGTGATTGCAAAGTATTTGCCACTTGCTCAGTAACCGCTTATCCTTTTGCAAGGTGCCACTCCACACCTGGTTAGGGCAACGCCTAACCTTTCGTACGTGGTGGAGGACAGAAAACAAATTACAAACCTCCCTTTCAAGTTTATTTTCTTTTAGTGACCTACACAGAGCAGCTTCTCAATTAGTCTCAATAAATGTTTGCACAGCATTATCTGCTTTGCACAGGACCAAACCATCCCACCGCAGCCCCAGAGGAGATTACCCTCAGCATCCCCGCTGCTGGCGGGGGCTTCAACCCCCCCCGCCAGCCCCGAGGGTCCCAAAGACCACAAAGGGCGACGCGTGGCCACGCGACGGGGCTGGGGGATGGCTGGCAGCTTCCGAACTTCCTTATTTCTCCAAACACACTTAATTGTGGTAAGCGGAGGTAAAAAGTCCCACTTGCGAGTGCTGCCGCGTCTCTGGCACTTGAAGGGGCAAGGGACCCCTCTTCTCCTCGGCTCCCAGCGCTCCCACCCCACGGGACGAGCCCCGAGGGCACGGCACCAGCACCAGTGCAGAGAGGGAGAACTTCATCCTGGTACCAGCATCTAAAAATAATGCTGCGTGAGGAGGGAGCTGTTGGGAGCGTGTCTAGTGTGCAATGACCTGTTTTACAGCTTTGGAGCTATTATGGGATGGCTACACGATGCACATGTTCCCTCATTTACACTACACACAAGCTCTTCCCCTTTATTGTTGCCAGACTTTGTTTACTTGTAATCAAACGCAATGTGCCCCAAACGCCCCAGAGAGCAAAGCCCTCCATCCACGGCAAATAAATGCAAAATACAGACAGTGGCATCAGCCTGTTCCTCACCCAAACCCATCCCCTGACAGCGCTCAGAAGAGGTCCCTTCAGGAGAAGTGTGGGAGCTGAGTCTCCAGCTCCTTCAGCCCTTGACCAACCCAGGCACCCAGGGCAGGTTTTGCCACGTGGACAGTTAATTGTCCAGAGAGTATTCCTACAGACCCCCTGGGAGAGCTCCAATCCCCACGTGTCACCACCCACGTCACTCCTACCGTGGTCAGCAGAAAGCAACTCACTCCTTCTGCAGACACGGGGCTTTCGGAGCAGCCTCTTACCTTGGTCACAGCAGTCTGCCAGCCCTGAAGGAACTCAGGGCGATTCTTCTCTTTTGCTTCGGTCAGCAAATACTTTCGAATGTTCTTCAGAAAGGAAAGGAGGGAAAAAAAAAAAAAAAAAAAAAAAACAATCAACACTATTATTCAGCAGCTGAAGAAGAGGAGAGAGACACCCCCACCCCGGCTGGGATCCTACTGATA
The DNA here is from genome assembly GCA_013398155.1 of Pedionomus torquatus. Lineage (NCBI taxonomy): Eukaryota > Metazoa > Chordata > Aves > Charadriiformes > Pedionomidae > Pedionomus > Pedionomus torquatus. Next base: position 37,593 of record VZRU01001708.1, read on the forward strand.
ACGAGGAGGAACATCAGGTGAGGGTTAAGCAGCAGGAGCCGAGCTCAGGTCCAGGGGTCAGGAGATGAGCCCTGGTGGGTCCTGTGCCTGCCACCACCTGGGCTCATGCTGGTCCATCAGGGGGATCGTTAACACCCCGCAGCCCCACCACACACCCACACACTAAAGCCTCCCCACACAGCTGTCCTCTCCTGGCTCACCTGGCCAACACCAGGACCCTTCCCTTCAACATGACAGCATTCTCCTGCCCAAATCCCCACAGAAAATGCTGGGAGCTCTGTGGCTGATCTGCTGTCTCCAGGGAGAGCTCCAGCCACACACAGGAAAAAACAGCCTGACACGGGCGAGGAGAAGCGAGCAAGATAAATGAGCCTCCGGTCTCGGGTTAAGCAAATCCTTCTCCTTCTCTGTAAACAGGCTGGTGGGTCAGAGCCCAGCGTACACACAGCTGAAAGCAACGCTCACCCCAGCGGGAGCATCACAGCAGAGTTTTGGGTAATGGCCCACCCTTCCCCTCCAAAGGGCAGCAGTAAAAGCCTCTGGAGTTGGAGACATCTAAGTGCCAATGCCATTGGTGGGAGGGAGGGAGGAGGCCACTTTGCCAGGCTCTGGGACAGGGACCCGTCGTCTGTGCCGCACACCCAGAGGCTGGAGAGCACGAGGCCCCTCGCTCCCAGAACAAACGTTATCCTCATCCCCAGCAAATGCCAGCAGGAACCGAGCACCTTCATTCAGAAGTCCTCGCTGAGCTCTCCTGGGTACAATAATTACCACCCTGCTGTAAGCCAACAACTACACGCAGTTAAAAGTACAGGGCTGCCGCATCAAGCAAGTAATTAAGCTGACAAAATTAGCTTTTGTAAGAGGGTCATTACAATTTGCAATCCCAGCAAAAAAATTCTGGCTGCTCTTTACCGGGAAGACTGATAATTTAACTCCAGTGTTCAGATTGCAGCCTCGAAAGGTTGCTGGGTTATAATCGGAGGTGCCCACCCCATGCCAACGCAGAGAGGAGAAAGGTGACAGGCTGTGACAAGAGTGACACCCAAACCCCAAGGGGCAGCACCACGGCACCTTCAGCCTCTTCTCCCACCCAGGCAACCTCCCCCAGAAGGGGCCACGTTTATCATTTCCTCAAGACAAGCCCCTCAGCGGGTTCAAGAGCCACCATCACGCTCCTTCTGGCCACTCGGCTTCAAGCCTCCGTGGGAGCGAGAGAGCCACAAAAGGTGTGCCAATTACACCTGGGGCTAATGAGGCGATCAGACCGCAGCTCCCCGCTCCGGTGTGACCCTCCGAGGGCTGTGCTGCAGACCCCTCAGCAGGACCAGCTGATTCCCATCTCAGCCAGCAGCACAGAGAGCTTAAGGCTGCACAGAACAAGCAGGGTGGGGGGGGTTGGGTAAGAAAGCAGTATGAACTTTGCCGACACGGCCGTGACTTACCTCTACACAAAACTTAAAATGAATGCCTTGGGAATCATAAAAGGAAATAATTCGATTGGGGATGTTCACAGTAATGAGGGACCAGTGGACTTCCAGGTGAATAGGAATTAGCAAGAGCGTCTTCTTGAACAAGTCCACCTGGCAAGGAGAGCAACCCACGTTAGAGACAACTCCACGGGCACAGCACGGGAAAGCAAGAGACCGGTGTATCTACGCATCCTCTCCATCCCCTGACTGAAGTCTTCCTCCCCCTCCCCTCATCCACCACTATGAGACATGCTTATCTCTCACACAGCTTATCAGCAGCCACAAAGCCACCGTTCCGGAGGCAGCTGAGGAGCACTGTACGGTTCCAGTCCGTCACCACTAACTGTACTCGTGGCAAAAGCCTGCTCACACTACACTAACATCTGCATCCAAGTGGGATTTCTTAATTAACGACGGCAACATGGTCGAGCCTCAATTTGCGCTTCCCTCTGCCGTGACACGGGCTCTGCGACGTGTCGGAGGGAGGCAGAGGAGGAGGATGCGGGGAGCGGGGACGGGGAGGGGCGAGGACAGAGCAGGACCATCCAGCCCGGAGCCCGGCTCTGCAGCAGAGTCCCGCGGTCACAGGCGAGTGAAGGAGGGAGGTGTTCAAGCAGAGAAGCAGGAGACCCGGTGCACCTCCCCGGGGTCTGGGCGGCAGATGAGCCCTCGTGCTTTTGGAAGCCCGTCAAGCCTGGGCTTTCGTGATTTTCCTTCTCCCACCATCTCTTGAAACGGTTGTCTGACTGCTAGGGTTTTGGTGCTACGGTCCAGAAAATAAACAAAAATAGACTGAACTAAATGAACTCATCCTGTGGGAAGATTTCTATCCAGCCTTTTTTATTTTTTTTTTTAAGCAGCGTGCAATTCAAGCAGTAGGTAATTGCTGCGCTACTGGTAAAGGCAGGTCGGTTGCAGGGAAAAAAAAGTGGTCTTTGAGTAACAGTGGGCAGCTGAAGGCACAGGAAGGTAGGAGCACTCCCAGCAGCTGCTCTCAGCAGCACTGTGACTGCCACAAGCACTGAGAATCCCTGGTCCCACCTGCAGGAACTGCCCCCTGCCTAGCCCCCTGGCTGCAGTGACCCATTGGCCTCAGAGATGAGACATCTCTCAGCAGCGAGAGACATCGGAGAAGCCAAGAGGGGTCAGCCGGCAGCGAGCTGAGCCCTGGAAGGAAAGCTGGGTCAAGGAACTCCACCTTCTGTGGTGTCCAGCAGCAGCAGAGCCACGCCAGACCCAAGGGTCCTCGAGTCACCCACACTGTGGGATTGCTGTGGGCGTGCCAATGGGCACAAGAGGAGCGGAAAGAGGTGGCCAGGAGCTCTAAGGGTCTTTAGTTATGACCTGATGTATGGACAGAATGGTGGCAACCCAGGCTGGCTTCAGCGGGCCAGGGCAGAGGCAGCTCAGACCCGAGCCGGCGGTCAGAAGGGACAGGCATCAAGAGGAGCTTGGGCACCTCTGCAACTGGAGACAGAAGAGGACACCCTTCCTGGCTCTGGCCTCCTACTTTCCAGGACGGCACCTTCATGAAACCTGGTACAACCCTCTGGCATGTTTAAAGAGCAGGGAGAAGTTCCCCTCAACTGCTTCACCCTGCAATGTGCCGCCTGTCGAATCCTTCCAACAGAACCCGCTTAGCTCTCAGCCCTGCTCCAGGGATCCTGCAGGGTCTAGGTGTAAGTGTCCCAACAACCGTCCTGCTCTCCTCTGGTCCTCCTCTCCTCAGCAGCACCAGGAATACAGGGGCTGCTTCCAGAATCTACCAGTGCTTTGGGTTTTTTTTTACAAAACTTGGGTTGCTGGAGAAAAAGAACATTTAAAAAAAAATCTGGGAACATTAAGCACCAATATTCAGTCTCTCTTTTAAAGAGATTTTAATAAATTATATGAATAGATTTTATATTTGGATAATGAGTTCATCTCTAGCACTTCACAGATGTGTGCTATTTAAGTGCTCCTGCAGAAGGATCATACATTCAGACATGGCCCTTGATTGGTCTCGCCTCGTCCCCCACGCTAGAAAGGACAAACGTTCACCCAAAAAGAGACAGCACCAGCCACCTCAGAAAATACCACAACCCAGGGTGGCCTCAGAAAATACCACAACCCAGGGTGGCCTCAGAAAATACCACAACCCAGGGCGTTGTGTCCTGGGAAGGAAGGTGAATTCCCTTCTCGTCACATGAACGAGCATTAGCTACTGGCCTCCCATTTCTGCACTCCAGTACTCGTACGTGTTACTAAGGAGTAGCTCTATGATTTTATCAAAGAATCCCAGTTTCAGACAAAAGCAGCAGCAGAATGAAGGCTGCTCCCCTGTGGATCAGTACCCGGCGCTGTCAGGAGCGGGAAGAGACACTTGTTGTAGCTAAAACAGCATGAACGTGCACCCAGAGATAACCCACCGCCAGCGAGGGAGCCGTGGAAGAACCCTTTCCCAGCACAACTGCACCGACTCTAGCGGTGCCACCGCCCTCCATCCACCGCCCTCCATCCACTGCCCTCCATCCACCGCCCTCTGCATCCCACGGCTCCTCCACAAACCCATTCCCTGGGGACAAGACCCTGCCAAGCCCAGCTCAGCCCAGGAGAACCACAGCAGCGAGACCGGGAGCTGAAGGGTACCTTTTTAGTCCATCGCTTCACCCCGTTATACCCTTTGGTTACCAGCTGTCTGTGGAAAAAGCTGTTAAAGAAATGAACCTGGGAAAAAGAAAAAACAAGAAAAAAGATAGAGAGGAGGGATGAGCACAGAAATCTTCAGGCAGTCCCTGCCCTCCCCCAGGGTAATTTATACAGAACAACTTGTCTACGTGTCCCCACCTCCACCTCTCCTCCTCTGCCGGGGACGGACTCGGGAGAAAACCACCAGGATGAGGAGTTCCAGGTTTTGCTGTTCTTTACAGGGATTAAGGAAGGGAGCAGCCGGCTGGCACAGCAGGGAGAGGTGGGGAAGGGAGAAGCTCCGGGCTCTAGTAGCTGGAAGCTGAGACTCGAAGAAACCACCCAATAAAAAATTGATCAAAACAGTTATGAGATCTAATCCAACACCACGGTCATTTGTATTCAACTGCTCTGACCACCTCCAGACTAAACCAATGTTCTGCTATTTAAAAGGACTTCTAGGCTATACCACATCCATTTTCTAACTAAAAACCTACATTTACTGCAAAAAAAGTAGGCTTATGTTAAAAAAAACACAACAAAACAACAAAAAAAAGATGTTTAGTTCCAGGTTAATGCTGTTATTCCCTGTGCTTAGCTTCTCGCAATTACAGGAACAGATTAATACAAATGGAAATCTGCAACATCTGTTTTTAATAATTCTGCTAGTGCAGAGGTGGTAGAAGGCTTGAGTTATTACTGGAAAAAAAGAATAAAAAAAAGTTAAGAAAATTCCGCATCTAAGAGCAGCCTAACGCCCATGAGCTGCGCCAACCGACTTCAAACCCCCGTTCCGAGCTACCAGCGCCGAGCCTCCCGTGAGGATTCCAATTATGCACGACGAAGAAAAAGCAGAGACGAGCAACGAGACGCCCCGGCACCGGCGAGAGCGCTAACGAGGATTCACCACCACCAAGCATCAAAGCAACCGCGCTCGCTCCTCCCGGCTGGAGGATGTGAGGAGCTCCGTTCCGCAGAGCTCATCTAAACATGGCTTTTGCTTGGTTCTTCCTTTGTGCTCTCACCTGAAAATTGTTGGGCTCCGCTAGCAAACAGATGGCTTTTTATAATTGCCACTGCTACACGTGCAGTCGCAGAAGGGGGGGGTGTTTGCTTGATAATTTTTTTTCTTTTCTTTTTTCCTCAACCGCCACCAGCAGCTCGACAGCGGCAGCGTTCTGGTGAGGATGCCCAAGCAGCGAGGGGCTCCGTGGGGCAGTGTCGGGTGGGCAGTGGAAGCAGCAACGGGCCTGGATCCGCTGCCACCCTTGGGGGTTTGTCATCCCAGCAGAAACCCGTCCCCACGGGCAATCTCAGCTCAAACACCCGGCTGGCGAGCAGGGGATGACAGGCAAAGCCCTTCAGCGGCAGATCAGCCGGAGACAGAAAGCTCTGAGAGCTCCAAGGGACGGGTGAAACCAGGGAATTTGTCTTCTACAGGAACCTCATGGCATCGGGCTCCGCAGAGCCCCTGCAGAGCCAGCCTGCCAGTTCCTGGAACAAGGGCAGCGGCACGGAAAACTGCATTTTAGCAGCAAAAATTTGAGCAGCAGATAGCAACAGGCTGTCACGGACCCACTCAGAACGTCACCGAGCTGCATCTCCAGCCTGTGTTGGGAAGGGCCAACGTTTCACCCCTCCCTCTCAGTCTCTCATTGGGTAACACTCGCGTAATAACAAAAACCCTCACCTTTTCGGGGACTGCATCCATTATGAGTTCACCATACATGTTAATTATCTGCAAGAGTCAGTAAATATTTGAATAGGTACAGAGGAAGCTTTGTAAAACTCGAGTTCCCACATCCCCACAAAGCGCAGGAATCATAGAATCATAGAATGTCTGGGTTGGAAGGGACCTTTGAGATCATCTCGTCCAACCATCAACCGCACTGTTAAAACTATAACCCATGTCACTAAGCTCTATGTCAACCCGGCTTTTAAATCCCTCCAGAGCTGGTGCCTCAACCCCTTCCCTGGGCAGCCCCTTCCAAGGCTCCATAACCACTTTTCCTCATCTCCAATCTGAACCTCCCCTGTAGCAACTTGAGGCCATTTCCTCTTGTCCCATTGCCTGTTCCTTGGGAGAACAGACCTACACCCCCCACCCCCGGCTACAGTCTCACTTCAGGGAGTTGTAGAGAGTAAGAAGGTCTCTCCTCATCTTCCTCTTCTCCAGGCTGAACANTCACTCCCGGCAGCACCCCGCTGCCACCCGAAGGACCAGCACCCTGGAACCAACGGAGGTGGGCCCGCAGAGGGACTCTAAGCGGCTGCTCACAGCTTGCTGCCATCCCAAACGCACTTTAATTCAATTTACAGCTACTGGTGCGTGCCCTGGGCTCTGCAGCCGCCCCGGCTTTTTGGCCGCGGGCCTCAGCCCGATGCTTCACACTCTGCCGCTCCCGTCATCTGCTCGGGCTTGGGCACGGAGAGAAGATGCTAAAATCTATACAGGCAGCCACTGTTTTCCCAAAATAGTTCAACGTTTCTTCCAAAAGGGAACAGTTTATGGTGACACCTCCCGTCTCCCAGACTTGCACCCAGCGCTACTGCAGCTGCCACTGGAAAAGCTGCTCCCAACTCCTTCCACCTCCCGCGTGTAAAGCAAGGAGGCGGCAGGGGAACAGCTGACATCCCAACACAAACGGGGTAAAAAAGGGGTAGGGAAGCACACAAACACCAAACATCTCTGACCTGGTCATTGAGCCAGTTCTGCCCTTCCAGTGTGGCTAAATCGTCCATATCTAGCATGTGCTTGTTATAGAAGACCTGGAAATTGCAAGTGGAGGTTTTTGGATGCTTTTCCCGATACTTCATGATTTCCCTGGTGATAAAAGGTTTTCTGAAACGGGATCGAAGAGGCAGAAAAGAACAATCAGTCAAGGTCATATCAACCGGAGTCCTGTTGGGTGTCGGAGGTGGAACATGCGGGAGCAAAGCAATTTGCCCTTCACAAAGTCCAGAATCGGACACTGCTACACACCTATGGGAGAAATCTTCATTAAAGACTTCTTTTAATCTTCCCATGACGTCCTTTTCACAGAGTGGAACTAAACTGCCATATTTCTTCATAACTTCGTCGAGGAATCCTTTCAATATACCAGAGAAATCAAAGTGCAAACATGTAAGAAAGCCTCTGGGTCCCCCGTCTCACTGTGCCCACACCACCCCACCGGGCAAGGCTGCATTCCAGAAACCTAAGCTCAAATCGGTAACACGAAATAAAATCTGGGGAAGGAGGACAAAATGAACAAGCTGGAATCCGATCACCCAGCTCTACAGGGGCAGAGCAGACCTCGCTCTCCCCACACACACCAACCCAGTTACACCAGCCCTACAGGAATCAGAATGGTTCCAGCTGGAAGGGATCTTAAAGATGATGGAGTTCCAATCCCCTCCCCGGGCAGGGACACCTCCCACTACAATCCAGCCCGCTGCCTATTTCAATTAGCACCTTAAACAATTTCACTGCAGCCCAAAGAGTCAACAATTTCTGCAGCAGTTTCCACTGAAACCCCACTCTCTTGTGCTTTGGGAATGCAGAACTACTGCCCCCGGGCACCAGAGAGCAGCGGGGGTCCCTGCTGCCACCACGGCAAAGGGGGGAAGCACCAGGCAGACCCGTTCAGCCCATTTCCCCCGGGGACGGCCGTGTCAGCCTGCCATCCTTGGGAGAGCGTAACACAAGCTGCCAACTAGGACGTGATGGAGAGAGGAACACTGGAGCAGTTAAACCTCCCTAGGAAATAGACGATTGTTTTTTTTTCCTCAGACAGGAGACTGGAACTGTGCAGACAGAAATCCCACCCAAGCATCCCAAACCACTTCAAGAATGAAAGAGAATGGGAAATGGGATTTCAGCACTTGCTGGGGAGTATGAGAAAAAAAGGACCAATTGCCCAGCTTTCTGAAAATGAGTTTTCAACCGCAGCAGAACCCCCCGACACGTTCTGTGCGGAGAAAGCTGGATCTGAGCTCAGAGCCCCAAACCCCAGGGCTCTTCCCTCGCCTGGGTGGCAGCAGCCAGTGCTGGTGCCCAGGGCAACGGACCCGCAGCGTCCCACGACCGACGCTCCAACGTTTCCTGGAAACCTTCAAGGATGGGAATGGGAGGAAGCACGGCCAGAGAAAGAACAAAAGAAGAGATGAGAAAAGCAGTGAAGATCCAGCAAGAAGAACCCCTGGATGTGGGACAGAAGGAAGGGGGACTGAGGAGGGAGAGCAGAGGAGGAAGATTTCCTGCTGGAAGGAGAGCCTTCCTCCCAGCTCTGCCAGGCTCTCCTCACCCTCCATCCCTCACCACTCAGCAGAGTGACAGGGAGGATGTTCCTCGCTCCGGCCACAAGTCTAGACAGATGTGTGGGGATGTAAGCGTGCCTTGCTCTCTTTTAATACACAGCACTGTAAAACCTTTCTCTTTGTGCACACAGAGAAGGCCTGTTCTCAGTTACAACTCGGAGCAGCAGAGCTCCAAGGGACCTCCAGCTGGTGTCACCTCGCCTGGGCTGGTGCAACTGCAGAACTCCAGGAGGAAAAGACAACGCTGTGACCCGGTGCGAGATCAGACACCCCTCACCAGCAGGATTTACCAGGGAGCTCCGTCTGACACCTCACAGCACCTCAGAGAGCACTGAATACTGCAGCCCCTTAACTTCCATGTTCAGCTGCTGCAGAGAGTTCAAACCCTGGGACGTCTCCTTCGGGGAGCCACCCCAGCAACTCCTGCCAGCTCAGCAGTGCCCTTTGGGGGACAGTTACTGGTTAACACCACCCCAAAACAGGCAAGAGCTTCTGTACGTGGTTACAGCAGAAGCACAACTCTTTTTCCAGGTCTCCCTGCAGTGCTGTGTCAGCGTGAGCGTGGCCGTGGTCAGACCCGGTGTCCGTCCCCGGGCAGGAACCCCCGGCTCTGCAGGAAGTGGCTACGGGGTCTCACCTACTTCCAGTCAGAAACCGGGGAAGAATTCTTCTAAAACTGTCAACGGTGGGAAAGCTCAGTGCATTTGCCATCTCTCCTTTTAAGTTATTCAGGCCTCCTGTGAAGAACATGACTGCCTACCAGACCTCAAGACATTAACCCCTGCCACCCTGGCAGCCTCGGGTCCTGCCTGGCACTGAAGGATGACGTTATGTCTCTCTGCCAGACAAACTTTAAAACTCCCTTGCAGAAGAGGGCTGCCTGCTGTTGTACCACAGCTCCTCCCCGTTTCTCATGCAGCACCTGGTCCTTGCTGGAGGAGGTGAAGGCAGAGGAACACATCCCACACCACCTGGAGGATACGGAAAGCCTAACCACCTTCTGAGGTTCAGCGTCTCCGCTGAAGGACAAAAAGGCAGGTGGAAAAATGAGAGCACATCAAACTTCAAACGATGCCACCCAGGCCAGCTCCGGGTTCAGGGGAACCCGAGGCCAGTTTCTCCAGGGGAAGAGCTCAGTTACCCCAGCACCCCTGAGCCCGAACCCTGCGTTGTGAGCACTCGCTGTGCGTGTTGGCTCACCGCCCTTACCCGTGTAGGGTATGCTGCTGGACAAAAATAAGACACCCATTACTATTTTTACCGTGCTCCTTGTTAAAGAGACTATCAAATCCTGCACGCTCAGCACCGAGTAAAAAGACCCCAAAGCCTTTCTGCCGAGCCTTCGCCAAGACCAGCCCTGCCTTTATAAAAAAATAGTGTCTAACAAGATGCACTGAGCCCACTTCATGAACTAGAGAAAGTGAAGTGAGAATGAGCAAAACTTGGCTATCAAAAGCTGAGATTCATGAAGTGACTGCATTTCAGTCCAAGACAGAGCAAGAGAAAAGAGGGTGAGGCTGGAAGGAAGTACCAGAACAGCAAGGATCTTCAGAAACCGAAAGCAACAGTTGTCAGTCATTTAAAAAAATCAGAAGTTTTAACTGTGTATCATCTTCTGAAACCACCTGATAAAAGACATGTTGAACGTCTACCAACAACGCTCCACAAAGACTCCAATTAAATTACGCTGTGATCCCTAAAACAAGAGGCAGCCCCATTCCACTGTCCCCCACCCAGCCTGACAGATACGCAGGGGCTCGTTCCTCCTGTCATCGGGTGCTGCTGGCACCCTCTGCAACTCACAACAAGAAACCCTTTTAATAAAGGAATCAGGGCAACAGGTGAACCCCGGGATACACCCAGCCGTTTTCCGGAACTCCTGGAAGCCCTGGGATATGTAAAAGGAATACCACAAAGCCACGCTGCCAACTGCTCGTCAGCCACCCGGGAAGATTTGGGACTGGTCCTTTTGCCTCCCTTCCGAGGTCCCAGTCTCAGTCCTGTGCTTTCTGCTGGAGGCTCCTCCAGGGGACTTTTACAGTAAGGGTGATCGAGTAACTTTGCACTGAAAACGTCCGGGTTTAAGGAGCCCTCCACTTCCATTTGGCTAGAGCCGTCCTCCTTCTGCGCCAGCTCCGCCGAGAGAGGTCCGTTTACAAAATCCTCACTGACATCAGAATCCTGCGAGGAGGACTGTGACAGTACCATTCCATCTACACCCATAACCTCGGGAGGTTCTGCAGCAGCTTCACCTGAAACAGCAATTTCTTTCCCCGTTGTGGAGATGAAAGCGCCAGAGCGGTGGTCCTCAGCCAGAGCCCCGTTGGTCTCCACATGGGGCAAGGTCTCTGCCCCCGGAGAAGCTCCAGCGGGCGGTTCTGCTGGGACACCATCTGCACCTTCATCCTGCCCTCCGCACCCTGGCCCCTCAGCACACGGGAAGGCATCCCGTGTTGGGCAGAGCTGGGGCACATGTACCTCCTTCTCCTCACACAGAGATCTGGGTGTCCGATTGTTCATATCTGATAAGCTGTACCGGCTCCAGAGACGGCTGCTTTTAGATTTCCAGGAGGAAAGCCAATTACACAATCCACTTTCGAAATCCCGCTGCAGCGCCTCTTGATGGTCCCTCGTAACTTTCTCCACCCACCTTGGCTTGATTTTTCTCAACTTGCAGGTCTTGCCTCTTGCTCGAAGTTCTGCGGATCTTATTATTCTATACCGAAACCTAACCATAGAAAGTTTCTTATGCATCATAAATAAAGTTCTCTTTTTTACAGTATGATGGTTAAATTTGGACCTCTTTATAGTTGTCAAGGGGCCACAAGTTCCATTCCACTCCCTTTGCAACAGCATTTCCTTTGATAGTTGTTTAAAACTACGAGGATTGTGTTGCCCTCACCATTATTGCTCTCCCCCCCGCTGGACACAAAACCACCTTTCTTTACAGGTAAGGCAGCCCCTGCCAGCGTCCCCCCCGAGACATAATGGATATTGCCAGAGACGCTACTGGGAACAGCGACAGTTTCAAACTCTTCATTCGAGGGGTATCGGCTCTGAAAGGATTCGTTGTTGAGCTTTCCTGCTTCTTCTCCGGATGGGCTTTCAGCTTTGCGACAGGGACGGGACCCTTCTGCCCTCGGTGGCTCCGTAAGGAAAGCCGCGTGGTTCAGCGGGAGGTTTTTGAGAGGATGCTGCATCTACGGGCACAGGCGGAGCCCGCCCGCCTCGGAGCCCAGGTGCCCTCCGTCTGCAGAGTCTGCTGTGGCCGGGGCTGACAACCAGCCCAGCGCTCCGTCTCGGCTGCTTAGCTGGCAGAAGCTGCGATTTCCCAGGCTCCCCAGATCCAGCGGTCCATCTTCTAGACTGGGCCAGCAACTGACTTCTTTTCCAAAGCCAACGTCTGCCGTGGTTTTTCATTTTTCTGCCGCATTATGCTCTTGAAAAACAGCTGAAAGGGAAAGGAATTCAGTTATCTGGACTGTAACGTCGTAGCAACACGCTGAGGCGCACTCCTACCTACCATCCCACCCGTCCCCCAGACGCAACCCCGCGTTCCCCAGGCTGCTCCCAGAAGGACGCAGCAGCAGAAGCTGCCGTGGCTGGGTGGGGAACTGGGCTTCCCTCCAGGGCAGGCAATGCCCAGGCACCCCCCCCAGCCCACTCGCCGTACACAGCTCCTGGCTCTCCAGCCTGAGGTTCAATCTCTCCCCGTAGCCCTGCTGCAGAGAAGCAGGGCTAACCAGCTCGCCCAAAAAGCCTTGGGAAAGTAAGACTTGGAAGCCCAAGTCAGTCAACAAGTGTGTGCAGGTCCTGGCTCCACCAGCATGGTGCAAAGCGCTTTCCTTGTGCAATGAATCTTCACATGCTCACACAAATCCTTCCCTCAGAGGAGCGGCGATGCCAGAGCAGTGCAGGTTCTCTGCCTGGTTGCTTGGAGCTGTCTGTGGGACGGGTTCCTCACCCTGGGAAGGGTTCCTCTGTGCCTCCAGCTCACCACGTACCACCCCACCACCGGGTTCCAGCAGCAGTGTCCAGCTTCGCACTGACAAAGCAGCATCAACGCAGGACACCAGCTAATCACCGTAAAAACCCCTTTCCCCACCAAAAAACCCACCTAAGTGTGCAATAAGGATACACCCGAGAGCGCACAAGATGTGAAGCCTGCACAGTAACATCTGACCATTTTCACTACGGAACTAAGAATGCGAAAGGCAGAAGGACCCCAAGCCCAAGCGGAAGGCAGCAGCACAAACATCGGGCGTTTCAGGCAAATTCTCCCCCCAAGCACACCACATCCTGTGTTTTTACAACAGTTTCTATTTTTTCTCAAGTCCAGAAGTGGCTTTGCCTCCCTCCCCCGTCCAACTGAGCCTGACTTAGGGACCATCACAAGAAGCTCTCCCGTAGCCTCCCAGGCGTCACCCACCCGAAAACGAAGGAGCCTATGGATGAAGCAAGACACTAACCACTGGACTTCCAAGGGAAATGCTGGACACCTGCACAAACAGGTGTGTAAAGTCTGGCTTGAAAAGCTCTTCTGCGTTTTTCACTCTGCTCATCTTAGACATAAACAGGATGTCTTTTTTTGTTTGTTGCTTTGGTGGAGCAGTGGGAGGGGAAGGAGGGAACGCGGCGACCTGCACCGACGGAGCTGTGCAGGAGGGTACAGCCGACAGCAAAACCACAGCCATCTCGCCACAGCCACGAACCCAGGGGGGCTCTGCCAACACGGCCAGCCTGGAGGGCCGGAGGACGGGCACAGGATGGTGGTACCACAGGATGATATGGGATTGGAAGGGACCTCTGGAGATCACCTAGTCCGACCCCCCTGCCAAAGCAGGTCCTCCTAGAGCAGGACGTGCAGGAACGTGTCCTGTGCACAGCCTGCATAGCTATCGGCTCCTCCGCTTCCCAGAGCCTTGGCCGCCCCTGCCCAGTGACCCTGCACCAGCCTTCCTCAGCGACGTGGAGCCAGGGCGTCTCTCTGCACTGTCCGTCCCCCTCCGACACCTCTTCCAACGTTGGGGAAAACTGCACTTCCAGGGGGTGAGGAGGAGCACGGCCTGGGCACGCAACCCAAGCTGCCACCAGGGTTATTCCATACCATGAACAGTACATTCCATAGCAGTTAGAAAGTTTGATGAGTTTTCTTGCTCTCCCTTGATGATGGTGCCCCAGAGAACCCCTTGCCCTGGTGCCAGAGCCCTTCCCTCCCTCCCGAAGCCACAGCTCTGTCAGGGTCCCGCAGGGGCTGTCCCTGGGGGGGGCACAGCTGGGGACAGCCCTTGTGTATTTTGTACTGGTGCCAGGACCGACTGTGGTTCTTTAGTACTATTATTATTAACTATTTATTCTTATTCTATTAAACCTATTTCAATCCTGGCACCTCCTTGTTTTGCCTCGATTCCCTTTCCCAGATGGAGAGGGGTCACTGGGTGAGGGAATATTTGTCTAAACAACAATAAATGGTTGTGGGTTTCTCAGCCCGTGGCTCTGTCTCCAGCACAGTCCCACCAGGAGCATCCCCTCCCCGAGCATGGGCTCCCAACGGCCCCAACCCCGGTGGCAGCCGAAACGCCCACAGCAGCCAGTGTTTCACCAACACAGTGCTCACGGGGCGGGGGGAGGAAAAACACAGAACTGGATCCCAGCAGAGACAGGCCCTGAGAAGAACCACCTGAGGCCATCCTGAACTGGGAGACGAGAGCGGAGCCGCAGCCTCCAGGCATCAACTGCAACTGCTCAGCAGTGTCACGAAATCCACCTCCTTCAGCTGCAACACAGGAAGATTTTGGGAAAGCTACTCTTACCCACCCGCTCCCCTGCTTCATCTCTACCGTAGAACAGAAAAAAAAAGCACGCTTCAGGTGATAACGCACAGGCTCAGAGAGCACTCTGTGTTTGTCTGGGACGCACACCCCAACTCCTTCACATCCAAATTCGTTTCTGTTCAAAAAAAGTTTTTCCTCACGACGGGAAGAAAGTCTGACTAAGGCATTTAATGCACGCAGACCCTTCCTGCCCTCCCCTCTCCCTTGTCAAACATCATCAGTTTTGAGTCTGTATCCCTTTTAAAGCAAAGGCCTCCGAGGAGCAGTTAATCCTGGTCCCGGGAGCTGAAACAGTTCACTTTTCTAATAGCAGCATTACTCAGAGTGACAAAAGATAATCCATACGCAAATATTTAATTAAAGGTGTTGCTTGAAGAACTTATTTTCCATCAGCGCTGCAAGAGCGTGACTGGTTTTACTTGGCAACACCCCTCCGGGAGGCGAAGGGACGGCTCAGAAGCGCGTGGCTAGAAACAGAACCACAGCGAGCAGAGCGGGGCCAAAACTAAAGCCACCACCTCCCAAAGCTCAGGAACCTGGAGAGAAAGCCACACCATCACCTCGCACACTGCTGTAAGCCGTAGCCCCGCTGCTCAGACCTACACCCGCAAAACCTGCCACCCAGGAACACCCGAGACGAGGGCTGTGTCCAGTTTTGGGCCCCTCAACACAAAAAAAGAAGATCNGAGGAGCCTCCGGGGAGACCTTCTTGCTCTCTCCAACTCCCTGAAAGGAGGGGGTAGCCGGGGGGGGGTCGGTCTCTTCTCCCAAGGAACAGGTGATGGGACAAGAGGAAACGGCCTCAAGTTGCACCAGGGGAGGTTGAGATAGAAAAACCTTCCCCAATCTTCAATGTAAAGGGTTCTGAAGCCTTGGGCTGGGCTGCCCAGGGCAGCGGCTGAGCCACCCTCCCTGGAGGGGTTTAAGATGGGTCGACAGAGCACTGAGCGACACGGGTCAGGGATGGCTTTTATCAGTGAGGTCGGATGATCTTAAAGGCCTCTTCCGAGCTGGACAATTCTATGATTCTATACTCCTCCCAGAGACCAGAAGGGACAGGATTTCACTGTCCTCGCCCCGTGCTGGAGACACCACCTGCAAATGACTGAATGTTAAAAGGCACAACCTCTTTTGCACTGGACAAACAGACCCCAGCCCACCACAGCTCTGTACTAACGGCAGACGCTGGTTATCCATTTGTTCTGTACTCCAAGCTTTTAAAACACGGATTTGGGAGCCACCCAGTTCTGAGGGCAGAGACTTACCCCCAGAGCTTTACGAGCAAAGCAGGACTTTGCGTCAGCTCACGGTGAAGCTAGCCTAAAATTCACAGAACACCTACACAAGGGGGAGGAGGGAGGCGAGCCCCTCATCCTTCACCGAGATGTGCTGTATTTTCCTTACAGCAATTAGCAGCTTTCTCCATTTGCAACCTACACGGCTGCGGCTTATGTCACCTTCAGTGAAATTAAGTGCTGGGAAAGGCACTACCCATTTGCATCTTTCACTGGTTTTAAGTCTGTTACAGCTTAACCACTAATTAATCCTTGGCAGTCCTATTTAATTTTGGCAGGTTTAGCGAGCCCAGGTTTAACTGAGGAGCACAGAAACGGGAAAGGCGGTCCCAGCCCGTGCTGCTGACAGGGCTGGGACTGGGGGCTCCCAGCTGACACCCCAAGTCTCTGACCCCAGAAGCCTTCTGCCCGCTCAGGAGTGGCAGAAAAAACCCACGGCCACGTCCTGCTTCCATCACCATGAGCCACCACTGGGTGGGCAGCAGGTCCAGAGATACCTGCAGCAGGTAACTCAAACCCAGCTCACAGGGCAACTCTTGGGGTTCCTTCCCCAGCCCGCCCGGACCCCAACAGTGCTGCTCTGCAAAACTTAAGTTCTAGTAAGTGCCACTCTGCTACTGCTGTAGGAGCAGCTTGTTTTGGTAAATAAAGAAGGTAAATAAAGGAAACGGGCCGGGAGCCAGGCGCTGTGGAGGCGCAGCCACTCCCGCACGTCCTGCTCCCACGGGAGGCCGTGGTTCTTGCAAGCACTGGGTGATTCCAGCCCTTCCCAGTTGAGACCTGGGAGGTGGGAGACAGGCAGGAGAGGGAGAGCGGGACCACAGAGCCTGGGTTGGAGGGTACTTTAGAGATCACCAAGCTCCAAGCCCCTGCCCTGGGCAGGGACACCTCCCACCAGAGCAGGGATGTGCTGCGCAGGGAGATGCCCTCCCTCCCTCTCTCCATCCTCCAGCCGGAATCCAAAAGGGGAAGGAGAGGGGGGAAGCTGGGGAAGGGTGTCTCTCTCAACCCCTGCCTGGCCAGGATAAGCTCAGGAAGCCTGAAATGACTCAGTCAGCACACGCAGGAGTAACACTGGGTCACGGCACTGGGGACCGGCTCCTCTTCCCTCTCTTCTCTGGGCACCCAGCATGGGGCTGTGACCCCACAGCCACACAACCCTGGAGGGAAATGCCCTTTGGCTAAAAGTAATGTATTAGCACAAGACCTTACAGAAATGGCCAAAGTCCAAAGTCACCGACTGCGGGGAGCCCAGCAGGGCACGGGGCTGATGACCTCCGGTACCGCACCGCGAGGCTCCAGCTCCCCCAGGCACCCCGCTCCCTTCCCTTCTCCCAGCTCCTGCCCCGGGGAACCCACCCCCAGCCTCACCTCCCGGCCTTCACAGCTCCTGAATTTGTTTCTGGCAAGATGATCATCATTTACCTATGGAAACATCCTCCTCTAGGCTAAACTAGATCTGTGGAGATATGTGTATCAGATAAAATAGCGTTTAAGAGCAATATTGTCACGCATCAGAGTGATGAAAAATTTCTAGATGAAGAACCCAAAGTTCCTTTTGTACAAGTACGGCACGGGGACATAAATCACTTCTAATCCTCGGGCTTTCCACTGGCTTTAATGCGACATCACTCAAACTTTGTCCTTCTTCCCTCCCGAATACCTCTGAAGGTGGGAGCGCGGAAGGAAAAGAGGAAACAAAGTCTACGAAACTTGGCTGTGCCGAGCCCTGCGGGGGGAACAGAAACCATCGTCTGGGCCGGGGTCCTTGTATGTGTCTCCTGGAGGTTTTTCTAAAGGCTTTCCTCAAGAAACGGTGTGTTTTCGCGAGTATTAGGCACGTATTCCTGCAGCTCTGAAAGAAGAACACTTCTCTACTGGTGTCAGCGGCGCACACAGGGGGGAGGCGGCGACCCAAGGGGACCCCGGGGCCGAACCGAGACCAGGGTGGCGGTGGCCGCGGGCGGGGAGCCCCGGCCGGACCCAGCCCCGGCCCAGGGAGGCGGCTCTGCCCCAGCCCGGCGACCACCCGCCCCCAACGAGACCCCCGGCCCAGAGACACGGCAGGAGTGCGGGACCCTCTGCGGGGCGGGGGGGCTGACGG
>VZRU01001708.1:64372-84996 GCA_013398155.1 Pedionomus torquatus
ATTATTATTAATATTTTCATTAAAGTAGTTTAGTTTTTTCTAAACTCTTGAATCTCTTTAATTCCTTCCTCTCCTCTCTTTTGCCCAAAGTGGGGAGGGGGAACATCTGTCAATCAGGTTTTGGTGAATTTGGCTGAAACCACGACACCACTGCAGGAGGAGCAGTGCTAGCGAGAGGCTCCAGCAGCCTCGCCGGTGCTGTAACGCGTGGCCACGTGTCACTGGTGGGGGCCACGGAGGGACGGAGCTGGGGATGGGCAGCAGCGAGGGGGGGTGTCTGTGCTTTGAGAGGGAAGAAAATCACGGCTTATGAAAAGGAGGGTGGGAGTCAGAGACGTGGAAGCCGAGTGCACCCCAGGATCGTGCCCTGCGCGGTGCTGCGAGCCCCAGGGAGCACTCTCTGCTTTTCAGGGGCTTCTACACCCAGCAAGCCCCAGCCTGCACTTCTGTAAGGTAACTCCTGTAAAGCCTGAGCTCCTGCTCTTCCCTGTCAGGTTTTTCCTGGACAGCAAAATGTTAAGCTCTTAGCATTAAAAAAAGAAAAACCCAGTTAAAATAGTTTTAATTCTAAAAAGAAGAAACTTCTTTACAGCTGCATAATCACTTCAAACTTGCCTGTGGTGTTATGTCCATGTGCCAGGTTTCCTTAGGGATCCACTTGCATCTGCATAATCATCTATTTTAATTACGTGATGCCGGGGGGGTGTGACACTGTGGACAAGTAACAAGACCAGGAGATGGAGGTGGGGCACAAAACAGAGCGGCTGCGTTTCCATCACAGAAATGGCTTCAGTCATGTGCACGGGGTGGCGAGGACAGTCACGTGAAGTCAGTTCCTCCAGACCTTCATGTCCCTAAAATAAATTCCTTCAGTCCCTTGTGAGGCAGATTCTCCCTCTTCTGCCCCTCATCTTGAACCCAGCATCCTTTCCAGCTCTGGGGCGTGACAGCGCTCTTCAGGCCAGGGTTTCCATCTTCTGCAGGCTCTGGCCCTAAGCCTCTGCCGTGCCAGAAGCTCCCACCTCACAGCAAACCCCTCCTGTCCCAACCCAGGATCCCACCGTTTCTCCAGCCCCTCTATTATCATTTATCCATACACAAGTGTTATCATTATGTATGAAAGTGAGATCAGGAACTTAGGGCATCAGAAAAATCCAGGAGCACTCTTTTCCCAGCCCTGCAAGGTTCCTATTTCTAACCCAGCTTGCAGTCAAGTAGGTCCCACGGAGGTGACACAAAGCACCAGGCTCGTTCACATCACCTGGGCAAGAAGGAGCTCCAGGAGCAGGTCAGAGAGAGCTCAGGAGAACGCGGCCACAGTTCCCTGTGATCCTTCTTGGCTGCTCCGGACCCCAGGAGCTGATGCAGAATTTGTAATGATGGATTCTTAGGTCTCTTTCTGGAGGTGAATGCCAGCAAGTTACACCAGCAGTGGAGCCACGGAGTGCAGTGGTGAAGCTGTGCCACCTGAGACACCTGGGGGCATGAAGGACCTACCTGAAAAACGAGAGAGTTCACAAAAATGACAGAAACTCCTGCAGAAACAAAGCCAGCAGCACGAGCAGGCTAACGCAGCCGCCTAGAGCTCAGCCTCTCAAGGTCTGGTTCTAAGGGCCAGCACAGCACACCCTGCCCCTGGCAGGCAGGTCAGTGTTGGCATTCGTAACCCCAGAGGTTCCCTTCCAGCTCCAGACAGGCTGGGCTGGGAAGGAGCTTCCAAACTGGGCACCGTGTGGGCTCCAGCCCAGGTGCAGGCTGAGGCCACCTTTGACTCCTGAGGACGCTTCAACTTCGCTCCAAGACGAAGGACGTGCAGGGCAGAACTCTGCAGCTTGGAAAAAATACGCTGTTGGGTCACCTACTGTTTCGTAAAGACGGATTTTCTGCTACCAAGGTGAAAAGATGATACTGCAGAAGGGTAAAATGTACTGAACGGGGAAAAGAGCACTAACCCGCTGCATAAAGGAAACACTGGGTGCAGTCACCACCAGAGAGGATACGGATAAGCAGTTTTCTCGAGGAAAGCCCCTCTATCTCATTAAGCAGCTGCTCTGCTCCTGCTTTTTTTCCCTGTTCAACTCTTCACCTTTAATCTGCCGCACACCCCGGGAACGCGGAGCTGCCCAGGGCCTCCCTTATCAGCTCGGGGTAGAAGGAGAGATGGAGCGGGCTGGGATTCCTCACCGCGGACGGGCAGACACCGCGTGCCCCGTGCAGGCAGGCTAGAGACCTGGAGACCCAGAGAGGCGCTTATCTTTAAAGATTTGGAGGAATAGTGGTGGAAAATAACAGGTGAGCTTCCACAAGAGGAAAGAGAGAAGTGCTGTGGTGTTGACACACGGAGGAGCTGCAGGAGCTGGGGACAGCCCCGCGATGCCAGGGGGATGGAGCATCCCCCCCAGTGCTGGCTGAGGACACGGGGAAGGTGCACATCTCCCCGCAGGGATGCAGAAAAAGGGCAGCCGTAGGTGTGAAGGCTGCAGGGGAGTGTCCTCCTCAGCTCGGTGACTGCCTCGTGGCCCATGGAAGGGGACGTTGGATTTTCCTGAGGGAGCTGGGGGTGTTCAGTCTGGAGAAGAGGAGGCTGAGGGGAGACCTTCTCTACAACTCCCTGAAAAGAAGGTGTAGCCAGGGGGAATCGGTTTCTTCTCTGCCTGGGGCAGTGGTTGAGGCACCAGCCCTGGAGGTATTCGAAGGACGGGCTGACATAGCGCTTAGAGACATGGTTCAGTGAAGGTTTGGTATCAGTTGGGTTGACGGTTGGACTAGATGATCTTAAAGGTCCCTTCCAACCTGGAGAATTCTATGATTCTAATGAGGTTTGAAGGGAAATGCTAGTTTAGCAGGCTTCTAAGTGGTACTTATCATTTCAGTTTGGAATAGCAGACAGAACTCCATGAAAACTTAAGACTGTCCTTCACCAGGTCTACAGCAGAAGTGAAAGTATGTGGAGAAAAGGATAGGTTGGTTGGTCAACCAAGCCAGACAAACCCNTTCCTCCTCCATCAGCGAGGAGGGGAACGGGAACAAGAGGAGAAACTGTAAAGGGATGGGTGGGAACGGGGAGCTGGATCCACACAAACCACTCGGTGAAAGGACTGAGCAACCTTCAATCAGGCTTGTCCTGGTTCTGACCTAATCAGAAAAGGCAGATGATGTGTGTGTGTGTGTCNTGGGATTCCTCACCGCGGACGGGCAGACACCGCGTGCCCCGCGCAGGCAGGCTAGAGACCTGGAGACCCAGAGAGGCGCTTATCTTTAAAGATTTGGAGGAATAGTGGTGGAAAATAACAGGTGAGCTTCCACAAGAGGAAAGAGAGAAGTGCTGTGGTGTTGACACACGGAGGAGCTGCAGGAGCTGGGGACAGCCCCGCGATGCCAGGGGGATGGAGCATCCCCCCCAGTGCTGGCTGAGGACACGGGGAAGGTGCACATCTCCCCGCAGGGATGCAGAAAAAGGGCAGCCGTAGGTGTGAAGGCTGCAGGGGAGTGTCCTCCTCAGCTCGGTGACTGCCTCGTGGCCCATGGAAGGGGACGTTGGATTTTCCTGAGGGAGCTGGGGGTGTTCAGTCTGGAGAAGAGGAGGCTGAGGGGAGACCTTCTCTACAACTCCCTGAAAAGAAGGTGTAGCCAGGGGGAATCGGTTTCTTCTCTGCCTGGGGCAGTGGTTGAGGCACCAGCCCTGGAGGTATTCGAAGGACGGGCTGACGTAGCGCTTAGAGACATGGTTCAGTGAAGGTTTGGTATCAGTTGGGTTGACGGTTGGACTAGATGATCTTAAAGGTCCCTTCCAACCTGGAGAATTCTATGATTCTGTGATTGAATGAAGCACAGAAAGGACAGCTTGGTCCCGCAGCAGCCCTCTGCCCTGCTGGCACCTCTGCAATGGGGCTGTGATTTATGGCCCGTCGGCGGGGAGGACCGAGGCAGGGCTGGCCGGTACAGCTGTGTCCTCGCCGGCCCTTTGCATTGATCAAAGGAGTGATGGACGTGAAGAATGGGTGGGGTGGGGTTTATGGTTGTTGGGTTTTTTGTGGTTTTGTTTTGGTTTTTTTTTCCCATTGGTTGGACTAGATGATCTTAAAAGGTCCCTTCCAACCTGGGTGATTCTGTGATTCTGGATTCCACTGCATCTGCCGGCTGGAAGGACCAGCAGAGGGTCAGAGGGGGGGCTGGGGGAGGCAGGGACTCAAGTGCCCCTCACCCGCGGCCAGAGGCTGATGGTGACGCTGTGTCCAGGGGGGCAGTCGCTCTCGGCACATCCCTCTGCGTTTCCTCCTCCATCAGCGAGGAGGGGAACGGGAACAAGAGGAGAAACTGTAAAGGGACGGGTGGGAACGGGGAGCTGGATCCACACAAACCACTCGGTGAAAGGACTGAGCAACCTTCAATCAGGCTTTTCCTGGTTCTGACCTAATCAGAAAAGGCAGATGATGTGTGTGTGTGTGTCCCCACTTTAAGAAAAAGAGAGCAGAGGAAGGAGAACCAGGACAAGGCTCCCAATCGGTCTTTCCCTCTGCTTCGGTGTTCGTCATTTGAAGAAACCAGCAGCAGTTCCCAAGTTTTAAGTAGCGTTTGGGACATAATCAGGTCTCTCCGAAAAGGGCCAGCTCTGAACTCAGTCCTGGCCCTTGGGTGCTACTGCCAGATGCAGCAATCCGCTTCAGTGGGGCCCGTATCGATTAAATTCCCACCTCCGGGACAAGAGCTCCCGGGGAAGGCGTTGTGCTCAGTCTTGTTCTGCTAACGAGGGCATGCCCGGCTTTTCCAAAACACCACTTGGAAAACAATGGTCCCGTTTCGGCGCGGCTGCCTCGCGCTGCCGGAGGAGCTGTCACCGAGACCCCCCCTCACCCCTGGCTCCCTTTCATCTGGGGTCTGGCTGGCCTGACCCCGGGCTCTGCTCCGCTTCTTATCTCCTGACACGGGGGCCAACTTACAAACGCAGGTAATTAGTGAAAGATGTTTCGTGACAAATTATCCTAATGGAACTGTAATGGTTAAATTAACGTCGCGGGGTCGGTTTTGAGGTCCCTGCTGGGGGTGATAGTTCAGAAGGCAAGCTGTCAGGCTGGGGGAAGTATCTTGTTTCTTTTAATAAATTGCTTCTTTTGCATGTGAAAAGCCAAGGACGTAAGATAGGGCCGGGTCCAAGGGAAACAGTCTGGCTGGCGGTTTGTGGATAAGGCAGAACCTCTCCCCAGTTCTGCCCCCAACCCTCCTCCCGTGGGCGAGACACGCCGGGCAGGGATCAAAGCCCACAGCCCCGCGCTGCCCCGGACGCTTATCTCTCGCTCCCCCCTCCCCACACCTTCCAGCCGAAAATTCCATCTGACATCTTTCTTCGGGGAGGAAGTTAATTGTGCAAAATCAAACAGTCCAACATAAATTAAACAGATAACTGATGTGCCGTTAGTGGCATCCTTCCCCAGGAGGGGCTGGCGGGGCTCTCCCGTGGGCTCCTCCAAGAATGGAGCTGGTGGCACCTCTCGCCCGACGCCAGGAGACGGGGAAGGGAGACAACAAAATGCAAAACATGGTTCTGCGGTTCTGCCAGTCCCCGGCGTTCCCGTGTCCCCGGCCCTGCCTGCAATTTGGGTCACCCCCTCTCAGGAAGGTGTCGCGGAGCAAAGAGGAGCCGCAAGAACATCAGCAGCAGCGAACGGCTCCGGAAGGGAGGAGACGGGGGCTCCGGCAGCTGGGCTTGGACGGGGCCGAGGGATCCAGCGTGGGGTGGGACGGGGGCAGCAGTCAGGGAACAATTACTCCTTGCTCCTTGTAACCAAAAGGAAACTCTTCTCACGCAATGGGAGGGGACTGTGGGGGTCACGGATGGAGAATCCAAAGGAACAAGGGGATGAGGCAAATCGACGGGACTCCGCCAGCAGCCACCGCAGCCAGCGGTGCGGGTACAGCCTGGAGCTCAGCAAGTGCCTCCAGAAGCTGGAAAGACACACCAGAAAAAGGACTCTTGTCTCAGTGCCCCCTTGTATGCTCTTTCTTGTGCCTCCAGCACTGCGCTCTCTGGGACAGGACAGGGTCTGACTCCAGGGAGCCACTGCCATCACCTCATCTGGGCTCTCCCCTCGTTGCAGACAACTCATTAGTCCCAGCTGAGGTTGAATCTGCTCCCACCAAGGGCAGCCCTGAGCTCTGATGGCATCTGAAGGACCAGCTGGACCGAGGGGGCAGGGGTGGGTCCGTGA
Organism: Pedionomus torquatus; assembly: GCA_013398155.1. NCBI lineage: Eukaryota > Metazoa > Chordata > Aves > Charadriiformes > Pedionomidae > Pedionomus > Pedionomus torquatus. Next base: position 70,579 of record VZRU01001708.1, read on the forward strand.
GGACACGTACACACACACGGGACGGGAGCGCGGCGAGGTCCCCGGTCACAGCCTCCACTGCTGGCCCCGAGCACACGCTTTGATCTTTCCCGTCCCAAAATAAACAGAGCAGAGCACACATTTACAGACATCCCCGACTGAAACGAGCCGTGCCGCCCTGCCCGGGCAGAGAACCAGGCAGCGGATGACACCCGACAGCTGTCGGCCCCGGCGCCAAGCCCACGCAAAAACGGACAGAACGGCAGAAAGCAGCGTACAGGGACCCCAGAGCAGGGAGAGGAACGTGGGTCTCTGCTCAGACACCCCTCCAGAGCCAGGCTCGGCACCCTCCGCTGCTCCTCATTCACCTCTTGGAACTGCATCACTCGATTAAGTTCAGATTTAAACAGGAAAATAATACATGGAAGAACTTGCTATGATTTGGTACCATAGAATCACAGAATGGTCAGAGTTGGAAGGGACCTTAAAGATCATCCAGTTCCAGCCCCCCTGCNAGGCTGAACAGCCCCAGCTCTCTCAGCCTGTTCTCATAGGAGAGGTGCTCCATCCCTCTGATCATCTTGGTGGCCCTCCACTGGACCTGTTCCACCAGGTCCATGTCCTTTCTGTGTTGAGGACTCCAGAGCTGGACACAGGACTCCAGGTGGGGTCTCACAGAGCAGAGGGGCAGAATCCCCTCCCTGTCCCTGCTGGTCACGCTGCTTTTGGTGCAGCCCAGGCTGGGGTTGGCTTTCTGGGCTGAATATGCAAGGGGACGGGAGGAACAGGCCAGGACAAACAGCCAGGCACTGAGGGCCCTGAAGTTCTGCACCTTTCATCCCCCCGAGCCCTGGCACGTGCCCCTCACAGCTTTGCCACTCAAGCATCGGGACAGATGCAAATGCAGCGCTTTTCCTCCACAGACAGAGCCGGGATTTAGGAGCCCATTAAGGGAAACAAGCCGAATTCATTGCCCTGGGCTCCCTTGTAAACACGCAGGTACGCCCTGGATATCGGATCATATCCATGAAATAGGAACGAGCAGTGAACATAAACCCAGGGAACGAGATCCCCGTCACTGCTGCTCCCCATTCTCCTGCTTTATGGGGCAGCTTTCAGCATCAACAGCCGGAGGAGCGTGCCCACAAGTCACCGGGAGTTTAGAGAGGGCTAATTAAGTTCTGCCGGTTTCTATTAGAGATAGGGCTATTTGGACCACGAAGATAAGACAGAAAGAAGTAATGATTTACCTTTAGTGTAAGGACAAGAAAACACTTGCCATTAGCGGAGCAGTAACAGCTGTTAACTCCGTGGAGCGTACTTGTATGAGTTTGGAAAGGCTGTAGGTGAGGAGGATATTTCAGCCTCAAGTACCCTCATAAGACAGGGACAGACTCGAGCTGTGTTTCTCAGCATCGTTGTACAGTTAATGCTTGGCAATATCGTGTCCTGGTGTTACTGTAGAGCAGTGACAGAAGCGAGGTGTTGCCAGGTCCATCAGGTACTGCACAAACCCAACGGGTATCACAGGAATGCATCTGGAAACGGATGATGGGTCTGCTCTGCTCCAGCAGCAGCCCTCAGCCCTGGTGAGCGCACCAACGGGCACGGCTGCTCAGGGCTCCCCCTTGGCAGAACGCTCACTTACTGCCAGGAATAAAGGGCAACGGACACCCACCCCGTTCCCCTCCATTGCACAGATACAGGCGTTTCCTACCATAGCCTTGGCGCTTCCAGGTGGGTCGCAGGGATGGGCAATCCCAGGGCACAGAGCTGCTGGGGGGAGCTCTGGGGGTCCAGCCCCACCCCAGCCCCGGCGGGTCAGCCACGGCTTGGCCTCGCAGCGGTCCTACAAAACACACAGAACCAGGGCGCAGGGCTGCTTTGGGTGACCTGTGCCTGTGCTACACCGCCTTCCCGTGAGGAAACTGGGCACAAGAAAGCTTAGAGAGACTTGTAGCATCTTTTAAAAGAGTAATGAGGGTCGACGAGGGTTTGGGCTCACGAAAGAGACTGTCTCTCCCTGAAAGTCTTGTTCCATTTAACTCTCACAGAGTGAAACCCAATTAAAGAATAGTCTTTAATTGGCTCTATTTTACCTCCAAGCACCTAATCACATGGAATATTTCAATCTCCCACCAGTGATTATATTCTCAGAACCACCTTCTGATGGCAGGGAAGCACTCCTGGCTATGTCTGACGGCAGGAGAGCCACGGCTCCGCGTACCCACCTTCCACGTGCAGCTCCACAGCACACCCAAACCAGAGCCAGGAGCTGCTCCCCAATTCCCTCGCACCACCTGACGGAGTTAACCACGAGATCACTTTATTGTTACTCTTCTTTTCCCACCAGCTACCACTAAGGTAAGTCCCAAAAGGTTGAACCAACCCTCTGCGGGCTGCAGAGCTGTCATCACCATGCCCAGTGATGCCAGCGTGTGCCAAGGATCTGAAACGTGGGCTCTCCCTACGTTACTGCCCGGGAAAGAGGCACACTTTATGACCACTACGGGTGTGGAGCTTCCCAGGGCCTCAGCCTGGCACTCCGTGGCTTCACCTTCGCTCAGACAGATCCTGCAGTTCCTCCTGGAGAACGTCAAACAGCCACCGACCGACAGGCGCTGACTCTGGGTCTCTGTAAGATTTCAAAGGAGCCTTGAGGAAGGGTTCAGTCTCTAAGGCAATGTGACAGTAAGGGCAGCAAAAGCAGGCTGCGGTGTCTGTGTTTACACTCCGAAGCTTAACCAGCCGGAATGTCACCGAGTGTCTCCTCCGAAGAGCAGCAGAGCAGCCAGGTCTCTGTGCCGCCTCCCACCAGCTCAATTCCCGCGTCTGTGCCCCAGCATCAGCTCGGGCACCAGCAGCAGCGGGATCTGCTCCAGCGGCGGGACCACCCGAGCCCCCGGCGCTGTCCTGCACTGCAGACCCTCTTTGCTCCTCCCGGGGGACGCCGCTCTCTGGGAACACCTGGCCCCGCCGGGTGCCCTCTCACCGCAGCAGCGCAAACATTTACCCAGGGCAGACGGGGAAAGATGATCCGACAGGAGAAGATTAAGCCGTGTGGGTTTCCCGCAGGAAGCCAGGTTCTTCAGCTGTCAGAAGAAGCCACAGAGTGACGCCTATTGTTCCTTGAAGAGTAATTACCTCTGATGGCTCCCGCGTCCGCTAATTTGTCTCGATGCGGAAGGACGGCGTAAGGCAGGGGGGTAACGGCCTCGCTCCGCCTGGCCCAGGTCTCCTGGGGTGACCCACGCTGGCTTCAGCAGCGCTTCGCTTCGCCAGGCTCCTTTGGCAGACCCACGCTGCAGCTCTGCCCGCCGGTGAGGAGGGTCCAGGACCTCCTGGTGGGTCAGGATGGGGCTGGCTCCTCAGGCAGCAGCAGCACCGAAAGACGAGGAGACCAGAAACAGCCGGTTGGCAGAGAGGAACAAGGAAACCAAAGGAGTGAATGAAGAATGATGGGACTGGAATTGCCAATTATCTACTCTTAGAATCACAGAATCACAGAATGGTCAGAGTTGGAAGGGACCTTGAAGATCACCCAGTTCCAACCCCCCTGCCCTGGGCAGGGACACCTCCCACCACACCAGGTTGCTCCAAGCCCCATCCAGCCTGGCCTTGAACCCCTCCAGGGATGGGGCAGCCACAGCTTCTCTGGGCAACCTCTTCCAGTGCCTCACCACCCTCACAGCAAAGAAGTTCTTCCTCATATCCAATCTCAATCTCCCCTCTTCAAGTTTAAAACCCTTCTCCCTTGTCCTGTCCCTCCCCTCCCTGACCAAGAGTCCCTCTCCAGCTCTCCTGGAGCTCCCTTCAGATCCTGGAAGGCTGCTCCAAGCTCTCCCCGCAGCCTTCTCTTCTCCAGGCTGAACAGCCCCAGCTCCCTCAGCCTGTCCTCACAGCAGAGGGGCTCCAGCCCTCGCAGCATCTTCATATGATTAGACCCGTATTCTAATCATCTTACTCTCGTTCTCCTACATTCTTATATACGTTCTATACACCATTACCCGAACCCACTCCCACACCTACGAAGAGCCTTTTGGTGTTTCCATCCAAACAATTCTTTCCCAGTAGCTCTGGGGAGGCAGGAAAAAACTTGTGAATTCACGACTTCGTTGGAAACGTCGGAATCCATCCTGGAGCCCAGGCCAGGGCTTCTTCCTCAGGGATGGCTTTGCTACGGCACAATCAAATGTTGGGGCATTCCCAGAACCATAGAAGGATTCCTCCTCTTGCAGGGCAGGAGGGGTCTCTGCAGGACCCGAAGAACCCACTCTGTCAGCGCTGTGTGCCCGTGGTGCCACCAGATAAGGAGAACCTGGAAATCCTGCCAGCTGGAAGCCGAGCAAAACGTTGGGGTTCGGTCACTCAGGGTGTTTTCTTGTCATTATTTTTAAACGTTTTGTTTCTATATTTTTTTTTTTCATTTAAACGTTCTACTCTCCATTTTCTTAAAACTTCAAAGTAGCAAGTGACTTCAATTGAAATAAAACCACGAAGATTTCAGGTTAAAAACATCAAAACGTCGTGTCGTGCACGCTCTGAACAAGCAGTTGCTCGCTGGGGGAGCTAGAGGGGCAGTGGAGAAGGAGCCTCCTCAGGAATCATTCAACTTGCAGAAATTAGGGTCTCCTGAAGGGAAAAACAGCCAAATTAAAAAGCTCATCAAAGGATCCGTGACTGGCCCTCAACACCAGTTCCCGGGGGTGCTGCCCAGTGCCAGTGTCTGGGGCACAGACCGCCCGTCGCTGGTGACCACCGTCTGCAGGAGCGGACCCCCCCAGCCCCGAGCTGCGAGGGCTCCCGAGCCAAACCCACAGGGTGGGAGCCAGGGGACGTGGACCATCGTGTGCCCAAAACTCACCTCTCCTCCAGACATGCCAGAGGCAGAGGGCAAGCACTGCACCCCCTGGCACCCCTCAGGTTCTCCTCTGCCCCTTTCCAAGCTGATCACTCCCTGCCTGCACCTTTCCTGACACTCCAAGAGCTCTGATCTCTGAACCTCTTCACCTCGCAGAGAGAAGCAGCTTCACCGCCCGCTGCACACATGCCTTGCCACCTGAGGATAACGATGCTCGCCCACATTTCCTCTGGGGTGGTAAAAATTACTAAAATTTAAGATTTGAGAGGTGTGGCGAAGAAGTTTACCCTGATGACAAGAACAGCCTGTGACTGGTGCCGACTCCCTGGGCACAGCACTCCCACGGGCTCCCCCAGGAACCATCGCTCCATACGGTCACATTATTGACCGCTGGATTCCTTCTCAGCTGACAAGCTGTTTGAGGAGCCCACCCCTCCCAGGGATGGATTCCTGGCTTTGCTTGCCTTGAAAGGCAAGGGTGAGGGCGTCAGAGCCCTGGCAGAGGCTGCCCAGGGAGGGTGTGGAGACCCCTTCTCTGGAGACCTTCAAGCCCCAGATGGATGCAGTCCTGAGGGATGTGCTCTGGGCAGCCCTGCTTCAGCTGGGGAGTTGGGCTGGATCACAGAATCATAGAATCATAGAACCATCCAGCCCAGAAGGGACCTCCAAGGGCCATCCAGTCCCACCTCCCCGCAGTCACAGGGACACTCCCAACTAGACCAGGTTGCCCAGGGCCTCATCCAGCCTCACCTGGAATATCTCCAGGGAAGGGGCCTCAACCACCTCCCTGGGCAACCTGCTCCAGTGTTCAACCACCCTCAGAGGAAAGACATTTTTCCTAATATCCAACCTAAATCTGCTCTTCTCCAACTTAACACCATTGCTTGCTTAAATCATTGGATGATCTCCAGAGGTCCCTTCCAGCTCTGACGATTCCCCGATTGTGTGAAATGACCGTTTTCTTCTGACATAGCCTGGGTCTCTGGGCAGGGAGCAGGTGAGCAGAGGGGGGATGCTGTCCCAATGTTCTCACCATGACCAGAGTTAATAAAGCTTCTGTCCAACCTGTCCTAATTTGTACTTTTCTCGTGCTCCACCACCCATCAGCAGGTCGCAGCCACGCACCCCAGGTCCCAGCGGGCTGAAATCTCAGCATCCCCCATGCCCAAAGCGCAGGGAAGCGGAGAGAAGAGGCTGTGCCTTGTGCAGAGAGGCTTTTGAGGCGTTACCTCCGTGCGCTGGGCACTGCCAGTGTCACCAGAGTCTAAGTGCAGGCAGCGCAGGTCCCACGGCGTGGCACCCACACACAGCATGGCCATCCCCAAGCAGAGAGGATTTTGGGGTGACTTCGGGTGTTTACTCTGAAAATGTTGCTAGAGCAGCAAAGCTGCTCAAAGGTCGGCTCATGAAAGTGTAAAAAGGAATCTCAGGTAAGATTTTTGCTAAATCCATCTTTTTCTGTCTACAAGTCGAGCATGAGATTTAATTTTCCCCTGGACATCGCTTTAGAAAGTTTTCTGAATTTAAAAGCAATAAAGATCCAAATGTGACCAGTTCTTAACAGAACCTATAGAAAATAAAGTTAGAGGAAAGCATTAAAAATAAATGTGTATTTCTTCTGGAAAACAGTATTTCCAGATCTGAATTATGCATTGTGAAATAAAAAGAACATAATAAATGTCTCTCCTCGTTTGTGCGCGCTTCGTGATAAAAAGAACTGATAAATTGGCCAAGATAAAGTGGATGCTGGGGTTTGGCAGCTTTGTGTTGTAGAAGCAATGAAGTAATTAATGGGCATTAACATAAACACATTTGCTCCTCCTCTCCAAAGCAGTTAATTGTTTCGTGTTATCAGTACAGATGTAACCTCACCGATGGTGTTTGCTGTTCCTAAACCAAGCCTGCTGCTTTCACAGAGTCACAGAATCCCCTTCGTGGATTTGTATATTTTTTAATGCTAAGTGAAAACCAACCGTGCTTTGAAACCCCGTGCAAAGCTGGTACCTACCCTCGCACGGATAAATGGCAAAGTTCTGAGCATCCACGTGGGAAAACCCGTGCTGGGGTGTGAAGGAGAGCTGGGGCTGGGCACAGACCCCTCACGGCACAGGAACACCCACGGCGGCTCCGCCAGCGCTCTGCGGGTGAGACACGAGCCTTCGGGTATTGTAAGTGCCTGAGCAGTTTAAGTTTAAGCAGGCTTGACACCCAGCAAAGCCCCCCAGATGCTGCTGCAGGAGGACTCGGCAAGCTCCACACCACCGTGATGGTGATGCGGCTGATGCTCCTGCCGTGGCTTAACTCGTCACGCGGATGCGGGTGACACCGAGCACGGGGCGGTTGATGGGCTTTTCTCTCTGATTTGAAGAGCTTGACACGACTGTCGGATCATTTTCAGGCTTTGCCCGTTCTCTACGATGTAACTGCTTGCTTTGCCGCTTCCTGCAACATTCAGGCTTCTGCAGTCCTGTAGCCCGTCTCACCCCTTGCTGGCACCCAGAACCTGGTGCCGGTGTCTTCAGGGCACCCTGGGCATCTCTTTTCAGGGAGGCAAGTGGCAGATCACCTGGTAGGGCCTTTTCAAAATGCCTTTTATTCAGGGGAGGGGCTTTCTCCGCTCTGCAGGTGGGGAGGCCGGTGCGTCCTGGGCAGTCCTGCAGGCTGGTGTCTCAAGGCAGGTCTCTGCAGCAAGCGGGCTCCTACAGCAGATCTACGCTCAATTAAAGAGCAAAGCGCTCCAAGGCAGATACTCAGAGGTGGCAAAGAGCCACGATCCCTCCTGGAACCAGTGGAGTTTTACGGACGGAACCGAGGAAGCGTTCTTTCCACCAGAGAACCCGCTGGCAATAAATCAGCAGCAAGTGCCGCAGCTGCTGCCCCCACGGCGAGGTGCTGGATGCTCCCTCCTCAGCGAAGGAGCTCTACTGATGGGCCCTCCCACACTGGCACTGGGGAAAAAAAAAACCAAGCAAAACCAACTTCACAGCAGTTTTGGCACGAGGAGCGATCCAGAGAACCGCCAGTCTGCACTTCAATGCAAAATCCTGACCAGGAGGAAAGTGAGTCACGCGGGCGTGGAGCAAGGCAGGGTGCGATGCTCTCCACGGCCCCAGACACATCATCGTTCCTCCCGTCGGCTCCTCCTGCTGACATCAGCTTTCACATTGCTTTGGCCTAATAATTAGAAAAGTTCTTAGAACTTAACCAGAACATCATTGTTCCCATGGAAAACACCCCACCGCTCCTGCGATGGGAAATGCCTTTTTTCCTCTTTCCTTTTGAACATTTTATTGCTGGTCAGGCCAGGCCAGGCTCCAAGCGAGGGCTCAGCCCTGGCTTCGCTTCGGCATCTCCCACTGCTGCTGAAATCAGCCTGGGAAAACGGGCCTGTGCAGGGAGAGAGGAGAAACGTCTCGGAAGAAGAGAGGAGCAGCCTGGACCACGCGGAGGAAGGAGAGCAGGATGGGGACAGGCTCCCACACTCCTCCCAGCCCCAGGTGCTGCCTGAGCCCCATCCTGCCGGCGAAGGAGGAACCCAAAGGCGACTGTGGCCACAGGGACAGCCGTGGAGAGAGGGAAGGAGTGGACTAATGGTCCCTGGGACAGCGTAAGCGGCTCCTGGGTCTCTGCGTGGGGAGCAGAGAAGCCACCAGACGTCTGGCAACGCAGGGGAGAGACCGGCGTGGATGGTCCCTGCTTGCCGGAGGCTGCCAAGAGACATTCCCACAGTCCCAGCCCAGAATTGGGTTGGACTCCCCTGGGAAATCCCTTCTCCCACCCTCCTGCCGCTGTCTCTGTATTTCCTCTTGAAGGTTTCACTCTTCACACCACGACAGCTCCGGCTGGCACCAGGAGGGTGAGGTGCCCCGTGGACAGGAGAAGGAGAGGGCTGGTCCACGCGGACACGGCTGCACCCAGAGATGCTGGGTCACACCGGGTTTGTCCCACGTGACGATGGGATTTGGTTCCGTGCCTCCACGGGCAGGATTTCAGTGTCAGAAGCTCGTGTGAGCTTCCAGCGGGTACGTTGTGAGGGTGCCTGTCAGTTAACTGGCCCATTTGCTTCTGCGTGATGTTACAGGATTTGGAGACTGGAGCTCCAGCTTTAAGAAGGTAATAACCCTTTTGCAGCTTAAAATAAAAAACAGTAAACCCAGCAGAGGATACAGTTAAGCAGTAAACCAGCTTAAACTCAGTATGTTTAATTTGCTTTTTGCCCCATCCATCACGTTATCTCATGAGAGCCGAAAGCATCTTATAATAATTTGACGGGTGAGAATTTTCTGGAAGGATACTTGCTGGGAAACGGATTTTTTTGACTCCTGGGCTGTAGCAGCATTACAGAACCGCTCGCTCTGCACGCTGACCCTCTGCCCTCACCCAGGAACAGTCAGTAGTTTTCATTTTAAGGGCTGAATTTTCAATTCTTCCCACCACGTAAGCAGCTCTCCTTCTACCCCAGCGATCCTGCTCCGCTCAAGAGTGAAATAAGTGTTCCTTGCTCTGGTTTGCTGCTGGAGGGACGGGGCGCTGTCGCTGGAAGGAGCCAGGGAGGGGAACTCCTCAAGAAGGCATCGCTGACACCTATTTCATGCTGCAGAGCTGCGGCTTTGGGTCCACGCGGCATCACACAGCCTGGCTTTATGTGTCTTCAGGAGCAGCAAAGGTGTTCCCGAGGGGTTAGCGCTGGAAGGGGACCCTTTCCATCCGCAGTTCCCGCTGACACGTAGGGTGTTCCACCAACAGTTTGTCCTACCAACCCGCCCAGCATGAAATAACCAGATATTTTTTCTCCACATCCTAACAACTAACAGCACCCTTTGGCCAGAAATAAAGTTCAGATAAGATGATGGGGATAAGGAGCCAGGGCTGCTACTGCTCACTCCGGTGCAAGTTGTGTTGCTCCCTGAGAAGCCGACGTGAGTTTTGACTGAACACACACACGAGCGCACTCATGCTAACCGTACCCAGCAATACAAGGTCAAACTGAATTTTGGGGGCACCCTGACAGCAGATTTTAGGACAGCTGAATAGGTTGACGTGTTCCTGGGAATCGTGTGCTTGCTCTGATGAGGGCTGAGGGGAGGATTCCTTGCTGGGCCACTTAACAAAGCAATAATCCCAACAGTGAGTCATCAGAATAAACAACATCCTTCAAACTGAAGTATAGTTTCCCACTGAGAACATAAATTTGGCTTTTCATTTACTCAAGATATCAGAAAGAAAAAAAAAAAGAGTGAATTCTCATGAAGTGCAGAAGTAGCAGCAGTCGCCTGTAACAGCACCGAGGGGATGGAATCACCCTACAGACAACTCTCCCCGTCCTCCTGCGCTGAGGATGACTATGCCTTGGTGCAGAACCTGAGGCACAGACGGTGCCTGGGGCCATGGTGGGCGGTGGCTCCATCAGGAGCAGGATGCAGGAGCCCCAGCCCACCAGCACTGGTGTCGGAGGCTCTGGGGTGCTGGGCAGATGGGTCTCTGCAGGTCCATGAGTGGTTCCTGTCTCCAGAGACCCGCCACCGCCGCAGCAGCAGGAGGGACACACAGCCCCTAAGGGCTGATCTTCTAAGCCCTCCCAATCCCTATCAATCAAAGGGAGACAGGTTTCCTTAAAATGGCTTAAGTGGGAGCTCTTTGCTAACCCAGAGGGTTTTGTCAGAAGCAAGTGAAGGAGCCTCTTCTGAGCATCCCTGCAAACAAGCTGAGGGTGTGATAACATCTGCCAGGGGACGCTGACAAACAACCGGGAGTGGAGGAGAGACGGGGAGACAACAGCCCCTTATTTTTCAGCACAATTGGATTCAGAGCTGGATATCTGATCCTGGCTTATCACGGGAGCTGACCTGAATCACCCGGCAAAAAAGTCCCACAGAGGAAAAGGAAGCTTTTTGAGCACTTACCCGAGAACACCTCCTGTGGCCCACACACCAGGTCAAAATCTTGGCACGCTAGAGAGAGAAAACACAGTTAATTAGGTTAGTGTGTTTTGCAGGGTAGAAAAATACCCAGGGATGATGTCTCTTTGAGCTTCATTTTAAGCTAAACTCAGGCAATCGTCTCTTGCAGCAGCAGCAGAACATCCACATAAATTTCCACCAACCTTAAATTTATGCATCAGTTTAATCCTCTGTATTTTTCCCACACAGACAAAGCTTTAGTGATCCTGCAGATGTGTTTTGCAACCAATGATACTGTTTTCCACTACAAAAGCAGCACGGATAAGCAGATGCAGACACAGTTCTAGCTTTGATCCTCACTGTGCCATGGAAAAAGTATTGATCAATTACCATGATTTAAAAAAAAAAAACCTCCACACCAAACCCTGAAATACTATCCCATGGAAACACTTCAGAAATCTTTACTGTGTTTCCCTGGCACTGGTGTCAGTCAGGAATAGCTCGGTGGACGACCGCAGGAACGGTGCACAGGACGGGGTGTCCTATCGGTGCTGAAGAAGGAGGTCGTCCTGCCGAGGGGATCAGCGAGGCTTGAGCCAGGCCTGGAGCTGGACTTTGTGTGGCTGACCCTGGACCTGCTGCCAGATGAAGCTTAACCACGGGGAGGAACGCGTCCCTGAGCTCCCCAGAGGCTGGTGGCACTGGCACGGAGCAGAGAGGTCACGAAGCCCAGCTACCGAAGTGCTCCGAGTTTGCTCTGCCCCTCGGATGGCCGTGGAGATTAACCCAGGGGGGGTTTGGGCTGAGAGTGCTCATTGCCTTCTGAAAGCCCAGAGGGCAAAGTGCCACACAGCCATGGGAAGATTCAGAGAGCTGCAGCGACTAAACCTGCCTGTCCTCGTGGCCAGGAGAGCAGAGCGTTGTGGTGGCTCTGGAAGGACAACCCAGGGGTGGCTCTGAGCTCCTGCTCTTCCTCATCACCCCAGACTTGCTGTGGAAGGAACCAGCAGCTGCACTGGTCGGTACGGCAGGGAGCCCACGTCTCACCCAGTGGAGAACACATCCCTGCAATCACCAAAGGCAGCTCCTCCGCGTCCTTCCTGGGAGTCCAGTCACAGCGAGAACTTTGAGCCCCGTGTTTATAGGATGAAAAGAGTCATTCTGGGGGGAGCTACATCAGAGTTTGTCTGAGGACACCTACAACCTCTGATCTGCAGAAAATCTGTCTGAAGGGGCAGCTCCAAACTCTGCTGGAAGCGTTTCAGTCCCTGCCTTGGTCTCTCAGCCGCGCTAGCCCCCGCCGAGCCCTGGTCCCCCGGCTGCTGCTCCACCAACCCAGCTCCTGGCTTCAGCAGCAGCACCCTCTGCAGCAGAGCACCGAGAGCCCACCAGCTGGAGGGCTGAGAAGCAGCTTCCCCAGGAGAGAGCGGCTCCCCTAGAATCACAGAATGGTCAGAGTTGGAAGGGACCTCAAAGATCATCCAGTTCCAGCCCCCCTGCCCTGGGCAGGGACACCTCCCACCACACCAGGTTGCTCCAAGCCCCATCCAGGGGCTTTTCGGGACTGGAAGGGGCCTCTAAGGTCTCTCATTGTCTTCCAAGGTGGTGAGACCCTGGCCCAGGTTGCCCCGAGAAGCTGTGGCTGCCCCATCCCTGGAGGGGTTCAAGGCCAGGCTGGATGGGGCTTGGAGCAACCTGGGGTGGTGGGAGGTGTCCCTGCCCAGGGCAGGGGGGCTGGAGCTCCATGATCCTTAAGATCCCTTCCAACTCTGACCGTTCTATGATTCTAATATATAACAGACAGTTCTCCCTCCTTGGCAGGTGAGGAGACCGGAGCTACAGAGAGGCTAAGCAGCTTGCCCGAGGTGACAAAGGAAGTCTGGAATACCATCTTCAGAGCTTTTTAAATATCGCCAGTGGCTTCATGTGTCTAATTTCTGGGAATTACAATTTTGGGGAGGCCCAAATCCCTCCCGCTGGGAGACGGCAGCGGGGTGCAGCCGGTGCCCTCCACCTGAAGACTCTGCAGTGAGGAGTGCCCACGGTGCAAGAACGGCCTTTTGTGCTATTCTTCATTCGAAAAATACCGAACCCGCAGGTCACGTGCACCGTGCAAAGGTCTGGTGTGAGAGAGATCCCGAGAACACCCCGCGGCGCTTCTCTGGGAGCCTCAGCTTTTGCATCTCTCCTTCACACCTGGACCTGTCGAGCGAAGGACAAGTCTCCCTTTAGGCACAACCCCACCCGCACCCAAACCCTCTAAGCACGTCCCTAATGGAAAAGTGCTCACCTCCAGTCCTTGATTCTTTACTGGCCTGGGGCCGATTTCAGCTCACGAGACACAATCCCTACCAAAATCAGTTATGTCTTGCATCCTGCTGCAGAGAAACTGGTGAGGACAGAGAGAGACCCTTCAGTAACAGCTGCTACAGGATGAATTTTTAGGAATTTATTTGGATCCCTGACCACGGGTTCAGTACATTGAGATACCCAATATATTCATTCTTTGGATCAGTCCCACTGCATTTTGCAGAAAATCCGGACTGAAAGATGCTCTCCAGCATTCAGACGGACACCAGCACCACCAGAGCCCTGTGAGGCACGGAGAGCTCTGAGAGCCGGTTCTGGGGTGCCCAGAGTCCTGTGTCCACCCACAAACGGCGTGAAAAGCCAGAGCTCACCCCGTGACCGGTGCCTGGGGAGGAGCCGGGGGGTAACACAGCCTAGGGAGCCCCAGCACAACCCCGTGCAAGGAACCCCGGGAACCGGGAGAAGCCCATCTTGCCCATGAGACGTCTCCACCTCCGGCACACGGAGCTGCTGCAGACGGCCGTTCCCCAGGAGCAGAACAACATCCCCAGCCAAAAGGCTCGGGATAAGAGCGTCCGAGAGCACTGCAAGCTGTGGGGCTTCATCAAAACACCAGAAATCACCTTGTTCTTTTCCTCATTTCACAGCGACTCTTTTCTGTGCTAAGAGGAAATTTTTTCCCTCTATTGATTTCCTTAGAGTGTCCTTAAGGTTCCTTTAAACGTCAAAATTACCAGGGAAATTTGGGAGATGGCTAACGTTACTCTGTAAGTCAGGAATTTGAGGGAGTTCATTCTTTGTGCTGGCAAGCCTTCAAACTGCCTTGATTTTATCAGCTATAATTCATGTTTTGTTCGCAGGACAAGCTTGTTTCTTTTGTATTATTTTGAGTCATCTCTGGAAAAAATCACCTCGCACTAAAACGTAATAAAATATGAGAAGAGATTATGACTTATTAAATTAAGCCAAAGCATACACTCTATTTTGGTGCAGTACCATCCCTGGAGGGAAAGCGAATACATTTTCAAATGAGTCCTGCTTCCAATTAGGCAGGCAGACAAGGACGCAGCATTTCAAAGCACAAGGTGCACCGTGCGCAGGGGGGACCAACAGCCCCAGCCCAGCAGCAGCGCAGCAGGACCGCGGGTCCCCGCCAGCTTCACCCAACGCCAGGGCTGCACAGCACCGCCGTGTTTGCCACTCTCTGCTCCAGCTCTCCCAGCTGGCTCCCCGTGTGCTCTGCTACGGGGGTGAGCCTGCAAGAAATGGTAGAGCCTTCTTCGTAGGCATCTCCCCCTGTACTGGGCACTGGGGAGACCCCACCTCCAGTGCTGTGTCCAGTTTTGGGCCCCCGACCACAAGAAAGAC
>VZRU01001708.1:103386-125231 GCA_013398155.1 Pedionomus torquatus
GGGGATCTTAATGTACACACATAACCGAAGGGAGGGTGCAATGAGGACGGAGACAGGCTCTTGCCAGCGGCACCCTGTGTCAGGACGCGGGGCACACACTGAACTAGGAGGTTCTGTCTGAACATCAGGAAACACTGCTTTACTGTGAGAGGGAGCGAGGCACGGGTTGCCCAGAGAGGTCGTAGAGTCTCCTTCCTTGGAGATTTTCAAAAGCCATCTGGACGTGGCTCTGGGCAGCCGTCCCTTGGTGGCCCTGCCTGAGCACTGGGGCTGGACAAGATGACCTCCAGGCGTCCCTTCCAACGTCAACCGTTCTGGGGTGCTGTGACCCCGTGAAAACCACGTTCACTGCAGCCGGGTCCAGATGGGACCTCCTGCCCGGGAGCCCATGGAATTCAACCCACTGCCTGGCGCCGTGAGAACTATTTGCAGCCACGACTAAAGCACAACTTTTTCCTGTGTCCCAGACACGAAAACGAGAGAACAGATTTGCACAGCGTTCAGCGGGGAGCTATTTCTGCAACTGCTGCCTCTGGAGCAAGGATGCCAAGAAAGGGCCGGTCGTGATGGGACCTGCAGGGACCGAGACCCCAGGGAGCCATCAGGCAGGGCTGGGTCCCTCTGCGCCCAAAGGATGGGGTAAGTACATGCCATTCAGGTGAAAAGCAATTTCAGTTGGCGCCTGCTGGAAGGTCACCCCAACGTCTCACTGCAGGAAGGGAAAAAGGGAACTAAAAGATTCGCAGGTTGGAAAGTGAACCGTGGGTTAAAAGCGGAGAGTAAAACACCGTCTTTCTACATAAATGACCATAATTCAAATGATGCCCACAAGGAACACTCAGAGTGTGGGTTTGGGACACCAAACCTTCATTCTTTAAGTGTTTCAGGCCAAAGTCAAGAAGAGAAGCGATGGCCCACGCAGCAGAAGAGGCCAAACACCACCTGCTGCCAAGGGGGGCAAGAAGCACGTCACCCTCAGCGCAGGTTTTGACGGCAAGAGAGAGGAAGAGCCTTTCTCCTCCCCAGGAACCTTCAATGTGCAAATCCCGGTATCCAAAACTCACTTCATCCCACCCAGCTAAAGGAATTTTTAGCCTCTTCCTATTCTCCCTCTCCATCAGTCAATGTGTCCAACCAAACCGTTTCTCATTCCTGCTGGTTTCTGGATTTCCAGATCCTACAAGAGCGCCAGGACTCCAGACTGCTTCTCCCAGGAGTCTTTTAGCCCCACCGACACCGTCCTGCGAGCTGGGGAACGCTGGCCTAAAGCGAAACCTTCTAAATATGCTGGAGTCCTCCTATTCATCTCAGATCGGCAGCTAATTCTTGAGCTGCTTGCAGAAAAGGACAGAGACTCAGCTATTTTACAGCCCAAAGGGACCACCACTTTTCTTCAGCCTGATCATCGCCAGAGAATGGACCAGAGAGCCCTGCCCTGAGACCCCCGCAGGAGGAGCTGCTGCTGGCTGAGCTCCAGCCCATCTGGGCAACGTCACCCCACCTTAGATTAAAGACCTCAAGTGCTGGACACACAGCAGACAGATATTCTGCTCCACAGAACACCTCTGTTACCCAGTGACTGTTCCATTGTCGTGGGTTTAGCCAAATTTACCAAAACCTGATTGACAGATATCCCTCCCTCCCCCCTTTGGGTAAGAGAAAGGAGGGGAACATGAACATGTTACACTGTCAGAGCAAACATCAGCTGGAGCCCAGCGCTCCCGAGCCGTTCAGCAGCTGATTTTCAGCTACATTCACCTTAAAAGACTCTTGTGCCCTTTCAGCTCTTGTGCCAAACCCTCACAGCTGAGCAACGGATCCCAGGAAAATTTCTACAAGATGCTTTGCAAAATGACACTCCAAGAACTACCGGGAACATCCAGAGCATTCGGAGGAAGAAAGAGCTGATGCAAAGGATTTAGAAACTGTGTCTCATTTCCTATTCCAAACAAATTCCGTGGCAAAAGTTGCCGTGTAATTGCGTTTACTGTTGACTGCGATCCCTAAAACCGACTCAAATTCCATTTTCTCGTTGCCCAGGCGCGCGATCTCGCAGCCCAGACCGGTGTCTGGGGCGCTTTGGGCCGGACCTGGCTGTGTCCCGGGCGGCGCAGTCAGCACCAGCATCTCGCCACTCGGAGCAGGAGGCTGACATTCCTCCAGCATCCCCCACACTGGCAGAAAAGCCCCAAAAAAAGTCTGTTACGTTTTTTGCCGACACTTTCTTCTTTAGCTGCTTCAGCAGAACTTCGCAATATCCTACCTGATAAAATTTACTTTGGCCAATATTAATCAGCCCGCTTGATGTCCTAACATTTACTTTGCTCTTCTGTTGTTTGCAATGCCTCTTGGAACTGGGACAAACCTCAGACATGCGCTCATGCGAAGTCTGCGGTATCTACTATATAAGTGAGACCCCAGCTCCAGCTGCCTACCTGCCACCCGAGCACCGGTCCCCGAGCTGTGTCTCTGGAGGGGGGGGCCTTTCCTAGGCTGCCATGAAGGCTCTGGTAGCTTTCCTACTGCTGGTCCAGCTTCCAGCTCTCAGAGCTGCCCCCGCAGCTCCCCCCCCGGCTCCCTTGGGCTGCGATGACCCAGAATCGGAGGCAGCAGCCGAATTTGCTGTGAATTATATTAATGGCCACAGTCGCCACGGGTACAAGTTTGCCTTAAACAGAATCGACAACATCCGCGTGGTGCCCCAGGTAAGTGAGGAGCCCGCGCCGGGAGCCTGGAGGCGCTCGGGAAGGAGCAGCGAGCCCTGCCAAGGCGGGGGGAATCGCCACTGCCCTGCTGATCTTACGTGGTACCACCACCGTGTAGCTGGGGGGAACCCAGGCCACCGGGATGGACCTCCAAGAGCAGAACAGAGGGGCAGGGGGAAATGCTCAGGTGCCTTCCATTCGGGATGGTGCTACGAAGGGCTGGGTTTGCAGTCGCAGCCCGCTGGCCAGGGCAGGGCTGCCCAAGTGCTGGTTCACCAGCCCAGCAGCGCAGAAACTGGGAGGATCATTGTCGTGATGCAGGTAGTTATTTACCAGTGAAAGGCACACCTATCCTAACTCCACGCTGGGAGTGACTTCGTGGTAGGCATTAATTTTACTGACTCTCCCGGTGAGCTGCCACGGGAGCTGAATGGAACTAACTGGCCTGTGGTCTCATTTCCAGTGAGCCCCACTGGGAGGGCTGTAGTCAGCTGGAAAGGCTGTAGGAACGGTTGTGGATACCGTGTATGCGCCCACTCTGACCCTTCGGATCCTTCCAAACATTGAAAACGGTCCCAAGTATTAACACCCATGGAAGTCCCTGGCTGCTCTCTGCTTGGTGTGAGAGAGGGGGTACAAAGGTGATTTACAAGAGACGAAACCAGGCATTCATCAGACCCAACAGCAGAAGTGTGCCACCAGTACCACACCACTGCTGGCACTGCCCTGCTCACAGCCAACAATTCTGCACTAAAATAACTTCACTGGTGTCAAGGGGACGGCTGGTGACTGGGTCAGGGAGCCTCACGCCTGCCCTTCCACCCTCGTGTCTGACACTAGAGTTGCAGAGGTTGAGGAGCAACCGTGGCAGAACCCACAGCCCATAAGCACCACCAGCGCTGGGGCTGGACCTCAGTGGGTCCAGCTCAGAGTCACTGCCATGGACTAGGTGGGACGAGCTGCACCGGTGCTTATTTGGTACCCGGTTAGAGAAACAGAGAGGTTTTTCAAAATAAAATCAAGTTAACGCAAGAGAACTGACCCACTACATACAGGCTGGACTTTCCAAAACTGATGAGCCGGTTCCTTAGCTGGAAAAAATCCGTGTGACCACCCTGACTTACTCCAGACAAAAATCTGGGTGCTGTTTGCTGGGAAGTTAAAGGGCAAGGACCCACTCAGTTATCCTGGTGCATTCCTGGAGCCACCAGTGACAGGGACCACACACCCGCGGAAGAAGCCTGGTGGTGTTTTGTGAAGTAATTACCACAATTCCTGGTGTGGTGGGTTGTTGTTGTTTTTTCTTCCAGGGGCTGAATGATGACATCATGTATCTGGAACTTGACTTATTAGAGACCACGTGCCACATTCTCAGCCCCACGCCTCTTGAGAACTGCACGGTGCGGAGCTTCACGCAGCACGTGAGTATCTCACGCTCCGGGGCTCGCTCCGAGGGTGCGTGGTCAGTTCGCTTGTACCACCAACCGCCTGTAACCTCCTTGTCCACGCAGTTGCCTTCGTGTGATAAAGGATTTCATAGAATCACACCAGGTTGCTCCAAGCCCCATCCAGCCTGGCCTTGAACCCCTCCAGGGATGGGGCAGCCACAGCTTCTCTGGGCAGCCTGTCCCAGTGCCTCACCACCCTCACAGCAGAGAATTTCTTCCTAATGTCCAATCTAAATCTCCCATCTTCTAGTTTAAAAGAAGAAGAAACTTCACTCCCTGGGTTTCTTCCACACCCCGTTATGTGAGGACAGGTCACCCTCACCATGACATCCACCAAACACAGCCCTCCTTGGGGGGTGCTACCTGCTGAAATTCCACCCAGTTTGGCCACGACTGCAGAAGTGCTGTCCCCTTCAGGCAGGGCTCTGCCTTCAAAGTAACGCTCAGCTGGAATTTGCTGGCCTCAGACATTTAGTTCTCTCCCAGGCGTGACCCAGCCGTGAACAGCTCTCCCCAGCAGAGCGGTGGAGGTGCTGCCCGAGCATCGGCAGCTCCCGGTTCTGGGCAGAAAGCAGGGTCAGCCACTGCCAATCTCAGCCTCTGCTTCTGGCTGGGGCCCAGTTCACAGAGCTGGTGACTAAACTGGAATCATCATCCATCCCAGCAGTCACCGGGGCTCAGACCCCATTTCCCATCCTTGGGGGAGGTAACTCTGAGCGTTCCCTCGTCCTGGGGGCTCCAGCTCTGCCTTTGCCACCTCCTCCACAGCTGGATGGGGCCACCACGGGCCAGCTGGCCCAGGCAGCAGTTCCCATGGCCACTGACCCGCTGAGACCAGTGAGAGCATCATCAAACGGCTCCGCAGTTTCATTCATCGGTGTTCATATTCTTTGCTCTTTATGAGAGAGGAATGAAGCAAATGTCCATAAAGAGGCTACGCAGGCACTTCTGATGCTGTTGAGATCCAGATTTGGATCCAAACGCTGCAGCTCTGCTCTGCCTTTAACAAAACCTCAGCACCCGCCCAGCAGCGGCTCCGCAACCGCCTGATTTTGCCAGGAACGCTCAGCCGGGATCTGTTCTTCTGAATTCAGTAACAGCTGCCCTTTTCAGAAATTCCGCTCTGTCTGAAGGATGTAACCCTTTGATTTTTGTTTCTCTCTAGGCAGTTGAGGGCGACTGCGATGTCAAATTGCAGAAGCTGAACGGAAAGTTATCTGTACTGGCTAGTAAATGCCACTCACACGCAGGTAAAGACTCTTTGGGTTTAATCCCGAGGCTGGAGGATTAGCACAGCAGTGCCTAGTGTCCACCAGCCCCTCCGAGAGCCAGCGAGTGCCGGGCACAACCACGGCACAAAGGCAGGCAGCTAATGGGTTTTACAAACCCAGCTGTTTTGAAAGGATTTTTTTTCCCTTTTCTGATGTCACTCACCGACAATCCCAGCCCTCCCTCTCTGCTCCGCTTGACTGCGACAACTAAGCCGCTCTGGGGCTGCGTGGGGAGCGATTCCCAGTTCCCACCCAGAGGTTGCTGGGACTGAGCCTTGTCACTCAGGAGTGTCCCCTCCAGAATGCGGTTCCTCGTTGGACTGAACTCACTGGATCTTTCACTAGATCCACCAGCCCCTTTGCCAGCTGCTGCTGGTTTACTAAGCCCAGCATTTTCAATATTGCCGTGGGGAAGTGGAATGTTGGTTCTGTGAGCTCTGGAGGAGATCCCTGTGCTCTGGAGGAGATCTCTCTGCTCTGTAGGAGATCTCTCTGCTCTGTAGGAGATCTCTTCACTCTGTAGGAGATCTCTCTGCTCTGTAGGAGATCCCTGTGCTCTGTAGGAGACCTCTGCTCTGTAGGAGATCCCTATGCTCTGGAGATCCCTGTGCTCTGGAGGAGATCTCTTCATCTGTAGGAGATCTCTCTGCTCCATACAAGTTTGCAGTACAGTTTTCAAAACTGGGGAGTGAACGAAGCAACACGCTCAAGCAAACACAGCTCCAATAAATGAAAGTATCTTCACAGGATCATAGAATTGCCTGGGCTGGAAGGGGCTGGTCAGATCATCGAGTCCAACCTCGTCCACTCTTCATTTTTCCACCATTCCGTGTGGGAGCGGTGACATCTTCTCGTTGGTGTCACGGGTAGTTTGCCAGAAAGAGAATTGTTTAAAACCTGAGTAAAACCATCAGAGACGTGCTGTTGGTGTCCACAGCACTTTGTGGCAAAGCGCTGTCAAATGGTGCCATCTATAGCCTGTGCTGCAGAAAGCCCTTGGACGGGCAGCGACTGCTTTGTGGGACTGAAGGTCCAAAAGGCATTTCTGAGCAACTGGGCTAACGGAAAGGGAATCGGTTTGGTTCCTCCTGCAGACTCAAGCGAAGACGTCCTCCGGGTGTGCCCCGACTGCCCGCTGCTGGCGAGCCTCAACAACACCGAGGTGCTGGCAACCGTTTCGGCGGCGCTCAACGACCACAACAGCAGAACCGCCGACCCCTACCTCCGGCTCCTGGAGATCGGGAGAGCCAGGATGCAGGTAACTGCTCCAGCTCCCTCTAACCTCCCCTGCGAAGAGTGTCTCCCCCGTGTCACTGCGCAGCACCCACCAGTTACGGCTGTGAAGGGATTTACCCGGCTCCGAACTGCCCCAACAAATGGCTCTTGATTTCCCGAGCGCTCTGTGCCCTTTCAGCCGCAGGATTCCCTCTGACTTCAGTGGGAGGTGCAGAGCCAGGAGCCACAACGTTCCCCTTCTCTCCTTCCTTAGCCGCTCTGCAGCTCCTCAGTGCAAAGCCCATTAAACAATTTTCCCGTTTCACCAGTATCACCCGGTGCACAGCGTCTCCGTCGAGTTTGCTGTAGCTGCCACCAACTGCTCGGCAGCAGAAGCGAAGGAGAACGCGGGGGCCTGTCAGCTGCTGCCCGAGGACCAGTCTGTGAGTACCCCCTCCCCAGCGCCAGGGTCCAGGAGCCGCTCGGTGCCAGAGCTGGGCCAGGACGAGAGCGCCAGGGTCAGATGCCACCGTGAGACGCTCCGGTCCTCAGTTCCTAAAGCTGAACCGCACCTTCCTCTTCCCCCTGATGTGTCTGGACTGAATCCTGACGTATTTGCCCGTATTTCAAAAAGGCGTGAGGAGCAGTGTCCTGAACACAACCCATTTTTAAGCAAGAGCACAAGTGTTAGTGTTTGCTCTTCTTAGTGGGAGCAGCTGAGAGACTCGGGCTGGTTGTGCTGGGCAGGACACAACACCCCCCCAAGGGCCGACTGTTCCACCTGCCCACACCTGAACGCTGCCGGTGTGCTCTGATACACAGGCCCTTGAGAAGTATACCCTGTATCAGGCTAAAATTCTTCTTTTGCTTCTGATGAAAGGGAGTCCCAGGCAGTGCTAGTGGGTGGGATGCTTTTAACTCAACCCCTATATATTCTTTCCCTCCCTCATATCCAGCCCTACAAGGGATCTTACTCAAGAGGAAAAGGGGGCTCTCACTTGTTTGCCAGTTACGCATTTAAACAGTTGGACTTTGAGTCCTACAGGCTGAAAAGCAAGCCCTTGGCTGCTCAGATAGATGTAGCTATTTCTAAACGTACTGAGATTCAAAACTGTAATGCGGGTCTCCTCTGTTTTATAACTATTTTCTCTTGACTGTGTTCTGCTTTGCCAGAATTTTGGTTTCTGCACAGCATCAAGGTTAATACACCCCTCTGAAGACCTGAGCGTGAACTGCCAGCTCTACGGACACCAGGTACCACCCCACCAGCTCCCTCCCCTTCCAGAGCATTCTACGGGTGAAGGCAGAAGCTCACCCCGAGTTCACCTCTCTACCTGTAGACTGAATTAGCTCTCTC
This sequence comes from Pedionomus torquatus, assembly GCA_013398155.1. Lineage (NCBI taxonomy): Eukaryota > Metazoa > Chordata > Aves > Charadriiformes > Pedionomidae > Pedionomus > Pedionomus torquatus. The sequence continues at coordinate 111,383 of VZRU01001708.1, forward strand.
TCTGATAGTCTGGGTTTTAATTTTATATCCTGAAAACCGAGGTAAGGGAGCTCCTGGTCACCCTGTGGGTTTCTGTGCCGGGGATGTCACCTCCGCCACCCAGGCTCTGCAGCGTCTCCTGCCCATCCAGGAGCTTCACCCCTCGGGGAGGGCACAGGGAGCCAAGCTCTGCTCAGTGAGGGGGACGGGGCAGAGAGATGTAAAACATGGATGAGCCACGGTGGCAGATGAAAGCAGGTGGGGATTTTTGCTAGTAGCTGTCAGGTGCTGCAGCAGGAGGAGGGCAACGTGAACCCGAGGCGTCTGAGCCTCCAGGTGGTGTCAGAAGGGCTGGGTGGAGGCTGAACACTTCCCGCAGACACCGCGTTACAGCCAGGTACACTGCTGGCTGCAGGGGGATGAGAGGAGCCTGACACAGACGGTCTGCAATGTTCTGCCGGCAGCACAGGTGGCCCTGAAAGCTCACATGGCACCGAACTTGGTGCTAATGACCCACTGGATATTAAAAACACATCCCTGGGCTCCCATGTATGCACCCAAACGCAAATCAAAGTTCTGCGATGGTCAGAAACACTTCATGACTGAAGACCTGTACCTAGCAGGGAATTGCAGACCTGTATCTAGCAGGGAATTGCAGACCCATATCTAGCAGGGAATTGCAGACCTGTATCTAGCAGGGAATTGCAGACCTGTATCTAGCAGGGAGCAGGGCACCTCGTGAGGTATCACTGACCTGCACGTTATGAGCCCCAGGTAACTGAACACAAACTGCTTTCCTTTGCCAGCCTGGAGTCACCTACCCTCAACCAGGACAGGACACATCAGCGGGTCTGGTGCCCAGTGTTGCCCAAGGCTTCACCAACCACAACCTCAGGCTTTCCCACAATAACCCTGTGGCATCGGAGTCCGCCTCCTCAGAATTTCCTACCTCCGTGCTCTCAGCAAAACCCGTAGCAAAGAGGGCAGTGGCAGAGGCTGCTCAGCACGACAAGGTACCTCGCCCCGTTGGCTTCGTGCCTCCTCCTCCTCCCTGCCCGGGGAAGATTCGGCATTTCGATATCTAGGCAGCTACAGACATGGATACAGCCACCCAGCGAGCAGCAGCAGCATCACCCAGACCACAGCATCGAGTAGGTGAGAACGCTTGTCTCTCAGCCCAAATGAGTCCTACCCTCCAGAGAGCAGAGCCGAGGCCAGGATCTCGCAAAGGCCTGCCCCAAAATCTAGTTGCTTACAACATACAGCGGTTGTTTTCTCTACAGACGGGGATGCCCTAGTTAAAATACAGAAAATAATGTTTCAGTGAAGCCGCTGTAACAGCTATCCAACAGCTGTAGCTTTGCGATAGAAACACCACCCAAAAGGTTACTTCAAATAAAATGTTCTCCGGAAACGCTTTGGTGCCTTCCCTCAGTGTACATTGTCATTCCGTTGTCAAGCAGCTCCTCCATAGCGTTATGAGTCATTTTCTGGGCTTGGTTTCAAAACCAGTGCGCTCCTGCCCTTCTCCTCAGCTTCACAGGGACGCGTGGGTGCTGAGCAGTGCGGAAAATCAGGTCAGTCCTTTCTTTTGATCACACACCAGTAACACCGAAGAGGTGGCAGGAAAAAAGGGTTTTTATCCAAGCATGGGGCTGCTCCGAATCCCCAGCAGAAGCCCCTCCTCGCTTTTGGATGGGGCGTAAGAGCATCCACATCTACGGAAAGAACAGAGCAGCAGGGCAGGTTCGCTGCTGCAGGGGCTGCAGGTGTCGGTCCCTCCGGCCAAAGGCGTGGGTGTTCTCTGCCTCCCAGCACATCCCCGGGTGCCGGGAGACCTCGGGGCACTGTGGGCATTCCACATTCCCAATTCAAGGGAATAAAAATACACTACGGGCGCGTATCTCTCAGAACAGCGCCCAGAGATGGCAATTTACCGTTGTGCTAGCGGTCAAACCGCCCCTCCGCTTCTGACACGGGTTAGAGGCAGAACCCATCCTAGGTGGAGAAGCGGTACGGGACGGTTCCTGCCAGCCAGGCTGGGATTCCGCAGACCCCGGGGAGCAGCCGCGAAGGCATCATGAATCTTTAACCGGGAACAGCGCTCGCTACAAGATAATTATCATGCAGGCAGCAAAAGCTGCAGAATACACCTCGGTTCTGCACTGCTGCAATAACCTGCCCTGTCCTCCGGGTTACAACCCGCCAGCACGCAGGAAACACCGCAACTAGCGCTTGTTCTGGACGGTGCAACAGGCTGCTGTACAGAAGGGTGTCTGTGTCCCTGGGGAAAGGCACTGGCACCAGTGCTTCAACTGGTGCGTGGAGGGGGAAGAAAGAGGGCAATCAGCCCAGGCTCCATCGGGCGCAGTCCCAGGTGAAGGCCCACGCTGCCGGCAGGCTCTCCCCGGGAAAATTCCTAAATGTGCCGAGTTCTTGCTGGAAGTGTGTTGCAGGCAATTGCCCGCGCTCCTGCCAGGCAGCTGCTCGGTGATTTTTTGCTTTGCTGTGAAGCAGGGGATTGTGCACGCAGCCACTCATTTAGAAGTGCTGGCACGAAGCTGTACACATTTCTTGAAGTGGTTCAGGCGGGTGGTCATCCCATCCCACTGCATGAGACGCGGTACAGGATTTAATGAAACGGCCGCTATTAGGATCTGCATTGCTGTGGCATTAGATACACGAGACTGAGGTTTGAACTTGCCTGGAGCAATCCGTTTTCCTTGGGTTTGTACTTTTAAAACTAGGAATGGCCTTAACCAAACTGTACAATTTGTCTTGAATATGACCAAGTGGGCATTAAGTTATGGAAAACCCTCTGATGGCAGAAACAGTCTGTTTACAAAAGGAATCCCTGCCCGTGGGGATCTCTGAGCTCCAGAAATGCTGCGTTTTCCTGTTGCCTTCTCCAGCCACACAAGGCAAGGCCGTGCAGCAGGACATCTGCAGCCTCCACGCTCCACAGATGTTCTCCAACACCTGGCCCAACTACTCCGCTGTTTCCTAAAACGGGGAGGAAAAAAAACCCCACCAAACAAAAAGCAGAATGGCTCCGCGCTCTCCCGTGATGCCAGTTAGTGCCTGCACCTCGGCTCCTCTCTCCTTATCACTGCCCCCACAAGGACACACTTTGCCCCTTCAGGGTCGGTTTTCCCTGCCCGCTTCAAAGCAGTCACTTTGTCTCCCCCCAGTGCAGCCCTGGATCCGTGCACAAGGACCTTATCACCGTCTGGGATTTACCAACAGATTCCCTGGGCGACGAGCGCTGCGAAATGGCAGCAGACAGACCAGGAATGCCTCCTCCCGGGAGATGCAGCACGAAGAGTCCTGTCGGGTCTGCATCGCCGGCTGACAATGCTTTTCAGCTCTTTCAAACCCTGTTTTGCTGAAGCGTTACGTACTTCGTGTGCTGTTTGGGCTGGACATGCTCAGACTTCCCAGCTGTGTCTATGTTTTAAGCTCAGCTACTTCAACAGAGGAATTTTTTCCTTTCCAGTGGGAGGAAGCGCACAAAGAAGAGAGTCAGGGATGTAACAATTCCCCATTATAAGAGGCACCGCCACAGCCAGTACGAACTGGCACCCATCTCCATAGAAATGCCATGGACTGTAAGGATAAAGAAAATGAGTTATTATCCTTTCGCCGCAGGGGAACGTTCCCAGGCAGGAGGAGCAGCGTGAGCGAGCCTGCATTGCTGCTCCAGCTGTTCCCCTGCCATGGCTACAGCAGCCTTTCCATCCAGCTCTGCGTCCCCCCCCAAGGACACAGCCCCTGCATCATCCCTCGCCTCGTGGTGGGGACACCTGAGCAGACCACCTGTCCCTTCTCTCCTGCTACCTGAGGGTTCCACCTCTCCTGCCGCCAACCAAGGTCTCCTCAGAAGAGTTCCAGCCCCACTGCTGCTGCAGGGCTCCCTGGCCGTCATCCCACCCAGCTTTCCATGGACATTCCCCGGGCCAGGTCCTGCTGTCCCCCATGGGACATGCCTGGAGCACTGCTGGGCAGGCTAAAGGGCTGACATGCTTTATGTCACCAGGAAAAAAAGTGATAAGATAGAAAATGGTAAAACACAACCCCCTTCCCCCCCAATTTTACAGTACTGTTAAAGAGAGATAATTATGTCCTTCACTCACACTTTTCCTTCCTCATTCAATAAAGGGGCAACCCTCAAAGCTAAAGGTGCTCGGTGCCATCCAGCTGTGACAGAAAACAAGGGCCAGGGCAACGGGTGCCCGGCTTCTGCTGGCCTTCAAGGCGAAATACTGCAGAATTCTCCATGACCCTTTTTCACCTGAACTCAGCAAATCACCTGAGAATCGATAAGAGGCCACAGGGCAGGCTCTCAGCTGGCAGAGGTCAGCAGTGAGGGATCAGCCAAAGGCAAAATAAACCCACGCAGCCTGGGGTGAGCTCTGGGTGCCACGGGGAGCTGCTGGGCCAGTGAAGGGCCTCCCCCAGAGCCACCGTCTCCCACATCAGGATTGTATTCTTTATTGTTGTGGCAAGGGAATGAAAGCAGAGCGCTGGGCAGGGCTAAAGTAATTAAACACTGACGTTGCTGGACCAATTCCTCTGCTCTGCAGGCCTGTAGCCACGAGCTTATGATTCTCATGGGGCCTCCTTCAATTTATGCCGGGGTAGGATGTGGCAGTGGTTAGAGAAGCCAAGGAGCTGGAAATTAAGCAGGTGAGAATCATTTCCTTGAGCCAATTCTGACCATAGGATATGAAGAAGACAGTAACACTGAACACCACACAAAAGCTGGGTCCTAAATCATCCCACTGGCCAAAAGGGGCCAGTGCACAGAGAAGTCGGAACTCAGTCTGGCAGAGCTACACCAGGTGAGGTGAACTGGCAAAGAAACAGCTGGATGTATGTTTTCCTCGACTCAAAGGACAAAAAGAATAATTTACAGGGGAAACAAAAGAAAAAAAGAGCAAGAGGTGATGTAGGGAGGAAGGCACCAGCTACGAGACGTCAACCGAAGACATCTCACCCTGCAGTCTGTGTTCCACACTTTCTCTTCTTTACAAAGCTTCTTCTGCCAGAGTCTCCATCCAGGAGTGCATCTGCCCCAGATCTACAGCTTTTCTCCTCTCCCCTCCCCTCCCAGCATATTATTTCAGATGGTTCTTAATTCATTGCTGAATCTGGTTCTCGGGCTCTAGAAGCGCAGCAGCACGTTACAATGAGCAGTGGAGCAGCTGTACCTGCCCCTGAGCCCAGGGGAACACAGCGCCAGGCATTGCCGGGCGAGGGATGGAACCAGGGGCAGCCAAAACCGTCAGATGGCAGGAGAGAGAAGGAAACAAGACTCGCTCTTTGGCGTCAGAAGCAAGACACAATGCTGGCAGGTTCCCAGAGCACCGCACAATGTGGCAGCGAGAGCTAAGTCAGAAGCTGGGGGAAGATGGGATGAAGCGGGAAATGGGGCTCAGGCAGATCAGAGTCGGGGGTCAATACCTGGAAGGTGATGATAAATTGAGAGTTTTAGGCCACAAAAGCCAAGTGGGCTGGAGTCAAGGCACCGAGAGGGAACAAATCCTGAAATGGAGCCCTCAATAGCCTAAGACTGTCTGGGTCACCCTGATTCACTTGTTGCCTGTCTCCCCCAACCCCTTACAGCAGCTCATTTTGCACCATCCCACCACCAGAAGTGAAGTCTTTGGGGCCAGAACAAAACTTACCACATCTCTGCTACTCTATTCACGGACAGGGAATGTTAAATCCCAAATAAACACAATGGAAATTTCTGCTTAAAACGATGAAACCGCTAATCCTTTACCTTGCCCTGTTATGGTGTTATCTGAGAGTATTCCATGGCTTGGGCAGACCAGTTGTCCACAGGCTTCCCTGGAGATGAGCTGCGTTGTGCTGGCTTGGCCTGGGCTGAGGTTCATCTGTAGGTTCCTGAGCAGAGACGAGCAAAGAACGAACCCAACCTGAGCTTTCTCTCCCACCCAAACCGACCGCACAGAACACAGGGTCAGTACACTTGTTTACAATTAGCATTCAGCAAACACAAAGTGTAAAACCAGCCATCCCTGTGGCCCTTACTCAGTTCCTCTTCAAATTCCTGAGACCTTTGTCATCGTCTAGCTTGGGAGACGACCTGGATCACAGCACGGAGGTGGAGCCAGACCCTTCCTGCATGTGGGTTTATTTAGGCAATTCTGGTTTCTTAAGAAAGCAGCTCTGTGTGCATGTTCTTGTCCCTTGCGATGAGGCCGAAGTTACACGATCTGGAGACGTAAAGCCAGGAGAAAGTCATCTCTGTTCTCAGAGGCAGCAACAGCACTTTCATAAAACCTTGTAATCATTTACTCGGTGTTTGCCGTCGCAGCTGCAGGTTTAAAGGTGATGGTCAGTATGAAATAAAAAGGGGACAGGATATGAAGCGTCTCCATCACCAGAGTCTGCTGTTCCCCTCCCCGCTGCCCTGCCATCCCGACTGCTGGCTCGCTTCTCTCCCCAGGATGATTTCCCTGCTTCTGCTGCTCCTTGGGGTGCAGACGCTGTGCCCCTGGGCTGCCTCTCGTCCTGCCGGCGAGGGCCCGGCGGTGCTGCTGTCCCCCAGCTGCGATGGCAGGGCAGCCGAGGAGGCTGCTCACCTGGCCCTCCACCACATCAACGCCCACCGAAGAGAGGGCTACGTCCTCAGGCTCTACCGGCTTGTCAGTGTGCGAGAGCATCCTCAGGTGAGTTACCCGCTCGTTCTGTACCCGCTCCTCCCGGCCAGCCCGGTGTCTATTGCTACTCCTCAGCAATATCTGTTTGAACTAAGAAATATTTCAGAAGGCAAATGTAAAATTCCGTTCGCAGGACTCCAGAGGCCGTGTCGACTTTATGCACAGATGACTAGAAACAGTCTCATCACCACTGTGGGCAATTAGAGAGCAAATCTCAGTCACGACTCTCTGCTGCCTGCCCCTGGAACAGCTCCAGGCATCAGTTCAAATTTCGTACAAAACGCTACCACTCTGATTTAATTTCATTTTACACCTTCCTCCCGCTGCCTCCAGCAGTTGGAGTGCGAAGGCTATTAAGTCATCATGCCTTTTGCACAAAAGATGTGAGCACTGGCAGGTGTGTGAGCACGGCCAGCGTGGGACCGGGGAATTCCTGCACAGCCCCCGAAACCGTGACTCATTCTCCAGAAGAAATCTGAAACCAGTTCAAGTGCAAGAACCGCACTGGGAATACCTATGGAATATCACTCTCATATCCTCGAGTGTCTTATTTCTCCCTGTGCGCTGAATTTATTACTGCTCCCTGTTACAACAGCCCAATCTACTGGCACTAGCCAGGAAGAACCTGAGATGAGTGCCCACCGCACCTAAGGCACGCTGGCAGCACCCTGTGCACATGCCCTGCCACTTCCCCATATCTCACCTGAAAGGAATTGCTCTCAGCCCTCAAAGAAAACCAGGCTCGTTGCCAGGAGTGGAAAAATCTGTGCTGGCAGGGCTGTGGCTGCTCTTCCCGCTGCTCTCACACGGCCAGCGGCTCTGCAGACACGTGTGGCCTCCAGCACTCCGAGCTCCCCGAGGATGCGCACTCTGCTGGGCTTTGCACCACGGTTCCTGGGGTGCTCTGCTCCCCTGTAGAGCATCCCACTGGGCAACTGGATCCCTGGGCTGGTTTAACCCCAGCTGGCAGCCAGGACCATTCCCTCGCTCCCCCAGTTGTGATGGGGAGAGCATCAGGGGGGTTTCATCGGGATAAAAATACTCTCAAAGTTACTTCAAATTCAAATCTGCCCTTAAGCAACCTGTGGTTCAGCTTTGCTCTAATTGAAACTAATGAGCCATCTGCCGCTAACTCGTGTGCAAGTAGGACAGAGTCTTCCTTTCGCACAAGATACCCCTGATTAACTTAACTGACAGCCACTTAACCAAATTTACTAAACACGCCAAAATCTGTCATTTCTTCCCCTTGTAGTGGTGTCCCTACCACAGAGGTGCCCCTGCCCTCTCCGCTGGCTCCCCGGCCCCGGCAGTGACCAGCAGCACGGGGGAAGGCTTCTTTCTGGCCGGGCAGGAAAGCTAGAAGTTTCTATTCAATGCTAAGCAGATACCAAAGGGCCTTTGCATAAGCGTCTTTTAATGAAAATTAAAATAAGGATGATGAAACCTTCCGAGACCTGCTGAGCTCTGAATAAGCCCCAAATTATCCTTTCCCCGGCGGAGGATGATGCACACAGAAGCAGGTAGACAAAAAGATGCAGATTTTATAATAATCTCATCTGCTCATTTTTACAGCTGGCTTTATACAAGGAGTCACGGGCAACAGGAGATACAGCCCTCCAGTGGAGGACCACCAAGATGCTGAGAGGGCTGGAGCCCCTCTGCTGAGAGGACAGGCTGAGGGAGCTGGGGCTCTCAGAGAAGCTGTGGCTGCCCCATCCCTGGAAGTATCTAGGGACAGGCTGGATGGGGCTTGGAGCAACCTGGTGTGGTGGGAGGTGTCCCTGCCCAGGGCAGGGGGGTTGGAACTGGATGATCTTCAAGGTCCCTTCCAACTCTAACCATTCTGTGATTCTATGATTCTATGGTCCACCCTGGCCACCTTTAGTATTTCTGAGATGCCCAAGCCTTACAGCCAGCCCACCCCGACAGCCAGCCCATGTTTTCAGGATACCCATGTTTCCTCCCCGTGTATTTTGTGTTTCTCCGTTTCTCCCTTTTATGTGGCCCTACTTTGTTCATCAGGAACTCGGCTGTGACCCTTCCTTTGTTTGTTTTCAGGAGATCGCTGGTTCTGTCTTCTACCTCGTCTTGGATGTAGTAGATACCGAATGCCACGTGCTCAGCAGAAAGCCCTGGAAGGAGTGTGCGGCCAGACCTGCTCACGGGGCTGTAAGGACGGCATCTGCTTATGACCCCGGGTACCGTGAGGTGCTCGGGTACCACTGGGGACAGCCAAATCCCCGCGCCTGCGTTTGTAGTAGGCACCAGAGCTTAGAAGCAATCCAACCTCAGTTTTTGAGTTCTGCGGTTTTCCTCCATACTTTCTAGTCAGTTTATAGACCTGTAAGATTTATTTTGTAAAAAGAAAATTAGAAGGAAGGTTTTGACCAGAGCTGATAAGCAGAGAGAACTAACAGTGATGCTAGGAGCCTCTTTAGAATAAATGGTTTACTTTTTTGTAACAACTCTGTAAGAGTTTATTTTAAATACAGCATGTCAAGAAGGGAATAACAGAAACTCCCTTTTATATAACACGTGATTTTTGATTTAGCTTAACTCTGCTTCTCTTCTGAACTTTGCAAAAATTGTATGCAAAGCAGAGAAAAAAGAAAGCCCCGCCAGACAAGCTGCAAAGCCAGAAGGTGGTCTAAGGCTGCTGCTACAGGTGACCCACCCTACAGAATGAACAATTACAAGAAAGAAAATTCATGGGAAAAAAAAAAAAAAAAAGAAGTTATGATTAAATTGTCCTGGGCTGCTGCTTTTACTGCTTTTATATCCCGTTTTTATTTTCAAATGAAAAACAGGAAAATAATAGAAAGAATTTTGCTCCCTGCTGCTCACAGGGCTTCCAAGAGAGGTGGCAATAGCTAAGAAGTGGGTGGCAATAGCTAAGAAGTGCATTAACACAACTTTTGCCTTTAAGAGAAAGCCCTGATTGCAAGGAGAAAATGACCCCCCTGCTGTGGAGGCACTGGGTGACCAGGGCAAAGGGGGCAATACTAATTGTTTCTAAATGTTTATGTTGCTTTAGGTTTACGGTCAATGCAAAGCAATTATCTACAGTAATCAGGCAAGAAATATTGCTCATCTGAATTCTTATGAGTGCACTTTACAACAAGGTACGTCTTTACTTAACGCGTTCACTTCAAAAGAGGACTGGAAAAACACTCTTTGCCACGCCGCATTACTTTAAATTTTAATTGCAATTATGGCAGCCCAGCGGCCCCATTAGCTGTCAGCCGCCCTAATTCTCTCACGCCGGTGATCATCAGGCCAGCGTGGTCCTGCGGCTCAAAGCCGTGCAGCAATAACAGGTTTCTTCGCCGGGAAACCCAGCAGAGCCTCTCCGTGGGCTTTAGCCCTCTGGTCCAAAACGCACCGTTGTGAGAGGCAAGGAGAACCTGCAAACCCACTGCGGGCAGGCTGAGCTTTCTGCTGCAGCCTCTCTGCCTCCACCGCAACCGTTTTATGGGTCTGCAAATTCATAAAGATTCTAAATCGCTGAGTGACTCAAACCACGCCTTGTTCCTGCAGAGAAGGCAGGGCTGGGGGCGCAGAGGCACTCAGAGTGACCTGCCCCACCAACACGCTTTTAGGGCTATGCTTTCTCTAACGATACTGTTTTATTTGAACAAAAAGTTCCACCCAGATACATTAGGAGAGTATGTCCTGACTGCCCGGTTGCTGACTCTCCAACTGAGCCCAAATATTTGGAGGCTGCCGCTCAAAGCCTTGCCAAGTTCAACCGAGAGAGCGACCAAGCGCATTCTTTCTCCGTCCTCAATGTCACCAGGGCTTCAGTGCAGGTAAGTCCCAGCTGGCCGGGCTGCGCTACCCCTCCACAACCACGCACCCGCCCCGCAGACTCGACGTGGCTACTGAGTCCTGCGGACGGGCTAGAATTTGTATCTGTACAGTCCAGAGAACAGTTCTATGCAGAGTTCTGGGAAATGAGGATCTGCCTGAACCCAAGACTTTGACTCCATTTATTGCAAAAAGAAGGGCTTTATGCAAAACTGAAGACACAGACTTGGCTCCCAAAGTTCAGGAAAGATTCACTGTGAGCTCTTTCTTCTACAACTCCCATGATTAGCGAGTCCCTGATCGAAAGTATTTAATAAAGGACAGTCAGCCCTTCCAACAGCTACCTGTAATACGCTGAATGAGTTTTAAACACAGTTTAAAACGTATTTGAGACTAAAAGAGAGTTAATGATCTCCTGGCTAAATCCTGTATGTTTGCCAGAGTAATACCAGGTCTCTCTAAAATTCATTACATATGGCTAACAAGGTGGCTTTCACTCTTTCTCTTGAACTGTTAGATATTACTACAACACAGTATTTCACTGCTCCCATTTTCCAGCCCCGAGGTACTTGCATTTCAGACATAGAAAAAACGATCCTGTTCACTGAAGCAACCAGAAATGATCCCCGAGGCACTGAGTCTTCGGATACGTAGATCTATATAGATACTAATTTATTACAAATCCCCAAATCGTATCAACTTCTAATCCCTGAATTACTAAGATTGTGCATATATAAGAGGTAAGAAGCAAGCAGGCCACAAGGTAGCACTGCCAAAGCCCCATCCTCCTGTAATAGACCAGCCGCGATGTCCCCAGTCCTACCTGCCCTGTCCACCCTCTGCAGTTTTCCTGTCTCGAGGTCTGTAGGATCCTTCCCTCTTCCTGACACGTGCACAAGGTCTAATTGCCACCGGTCTCTCATTAACAGTGGGTCATTGGTCCTGCCTATTTTGTGGAGTTTTTAATTCAGGAGACATCCTGCTCCAAAACCGACACGGTTGCTGATGTCTCCAAGTGCAAGCCCCTGGCATCGGGACGAGCTGTGAGTACTCCTCTCCTCCTTGCAGAAACACCTATTTCTCAGGCACCGAAGACTGAACCTACCCCTTGGGCTCTTTGCAGACAAGAGTCAGTGCCCACAGGTGCCTTTTTATGGGTGGTAGCTCTGTACTGCCTTGTAACTGTACAAGCTGCTTTAGAACAGAGAAAACATTTCAGTAAAAGTTCTGAATTTTTACCTAGAAGTCCATGAACAACGAAACCAGAAAAAAAATCCCATTTAGGATCAGGCAGGGTAGCCATCGCCTGACAAACCTGAATCATTCTTAAGGATTTCTTCCAAGTAAACCATCATGGACGTTGAATCACAAACAATGCATAAAGAGTATATGCCTACCACAACCAGCACAGCCGAGGAAAACATTTAGGAACTAAGGAAAAGGTTCTAGGAGAAAATAGAAAGCCTGAACAGGAATGCTGCCGAGAGAGAACGGGCCAGCCTCAGCCCCAGGCCCTGGTACCTGCAGCCCAGTGACACCACGACTACTAGAAACAACGTGTTTGCATGGTTCCTTTCACTAGTATGGTGTGAAATTGGTTTTGCCTGAAAAAATGCTATTATGTTCCATTACATGTCTTGCCTGCGTGGGGATATTCTGCCGCAGCAGAACTCGTGTGTGCGGCTGTTGTCAGGCCTTAAGTGGCAGCTTATTTTTGCTCTCCTGTTCCCCTAACCCTCCTTTGCAAACATAAAGCCGTTTCCAAACACTGCCTGCCTTTGTAAGCCTGCCAAGCCCAAAATAAAAGTTTGCCCAAGCCGCTTATCCCTACAAATACATGGAGAAGCTGTAACTATTCAGCCTTTCCTAATCACCTGTTTACAAGATAGGGGCTAAGGACCAGTGCTGCAATGGGGAATCGTGCTTGCCTTTTCTTCTTCCAGCAAACGGGCTTCTGCAAAGGCTCCGTAGTAAGGAGTGACTCGGAACATGAGCAGTTCATCACAATATCCTGTGACATCTACAGTCCGCAGGTACTTCTTAATCTAATCTTAATATTGCAAGGGAAATCTTCTTTACAAAACAAGAAAGCCCAGCCCTCTTAAAGGTTTCTTATTCACAAAGATACGGGCTCCAAGGGAGCCATAAAGCCAGATCAGGAAGAAATCTCTCCTGTGATAAAACAGAGCGTTGCTGGGTGGATAGAAACGCCGTAGAGTAAGCGTAGAGTCAATCCCTCTGAAAGTGTTCAGAATGCTCTAGGAAGGAACTGTAAATAACAAAGGGGATGCAGAGAGCGGTAACTGTGGCATTACCCAAGTTCCAGACGTCCGTCCCCGCTGGCACGAGAGGTCGCTCGATCTGTCTGTCCTTGGAGCTTCTGCTCTGCGGTTGGTCCTTGCAGACGGGAACGGCAGCAGATCCTCAGTGTGAAGGGTGACCTTCCTCATACCTGAAAGAATTTGGCATAGTTTCAATGCAGGTAATGCTCACTGCCCGTTATCTAGGATCCTGCCACCGAAGAGGAGGACCAGCCAGCGACTCGGGCACCTGGAACATCCAGCCACAGTCCCCAACAAGCCTTGCCTTCAGAAACCAACCCCTTCTCCCCTCACCTGGAAAAAACAGTAGGCTGGGTTAAAATTCTACCCCCTTCAACTGAGGGCATGTCTTCCCAACACCTACCAGAAGGTCAAAATGAAGATGAAAATCCAGTTCCACCTGAGGCTGCAGGAGCTACACCCAGTCTTGATGGAGAAAAGACTCCAGGAGACAAAGGAGACTTGACCAAACCAGTCCCTGGACCAGTTATTCTCCCTTTTCCAAAAGAACTTTCTCTATCAGACTCGTGCCCAGGAGAAGCCAAGGAGAACAATTCCATCATCTGGTCTTTGCTACCTAAAAAGCATCCAGCCACCTCAACCACCTGAGACAAAACGGCAGCCTCAGTGGCAGCCTGGTCTTTCAACCCGCATCATGTCTTTAAAGAAATAAATTGCTTATTACAGTCCTCATCTTTGGAGTTCTCAGTTTTAAAGAAGCACAAGATTAGAAAAAGGAATTTAACCGGGGCGTTTCCCAATACAAGATTTTGGCTTTTAATTCTCAAATTGGCCCCACCAGTAGAGCCCTGAGGGAGGCAACTGTGGATGGCAGAAGGTGTGCGGGGCTGGGTGCCCGGGTCCGTGGCCAGGCAGGGGCACAGCCGCGGGGCAGCCGGAGCCACAGAGCGGCTCGGAGGGACGGGGGGTCAGGGTCGGGCGGGCTCTGGCCTGGAAGAGCTCAAGAGAGAGCTTTTTTTTCCCTAATGCTTTATACCCCCACTTAAAAAAGTGGAAACAAGTGAAACCTCTGCACATTGTCTGGCGGGTGGA
>VZRU01001708.1:140231-168612 GCA_013398155.1 Pedionomus torquatus
CAACAGCAACGCTTCCAACAGCAACGCTTCCAACAGCAACGCTTCCAACAGCAACGCTTCCAACAGCAACGGGAAGGATGAGGTCCAGCAAGTGCTACTGAAGAGTTACGTGCCGGTCAGTGATACCCATCATTTTTCAAACACGTTCTGACTTCTCAGAACTATTGCAGTCTGAACACTAAACAGATCTATAAAATTGACAGGGCTGTTGTCCAGAACCAGAACTTCATTGCCACTGTGACCTCTGGGGTGTTTTATTTAAGCCTCCTGAATTCAGTCTCGGCAGCAGTTTAGATGCTCAGAAAAGACGCCAGAAAGCCACCGACCTTCTGCTTCCTCAGTTATTCGGGGCTGCCCTGCTCAGCCTCAGCCTGTCCCCAGCTGCAGCCGTTCAGCCTGTAATCTTGATGGCAGGTGGATAACCTTCATGTCATCCTGGTGACCACACAAAGTTTATTTAGATAAACCCAGAAGTTTATTTGCAGTATAAACAGAGCACAGGGAGAACTAACCAACCCGAACAACCTACGCTGTTTGCTCAGCTATTGCTCCCGAAAAACAGAAGCGGTGACTAAAGCCCCGTCAGACATTCCTTTTCCATTCGGGTTTTGAAGAGCCTTCTAATTCAGGGGGCCGTTTTTGTCCAGTTATGAGAGCTTTCCTTGCACTACTGCTCTGCTGTAGTTTTCTCTGCAGCAGAGCCACCCCTCTTCCATTGGAGATTTTGGACTGTGATGACGCTGATGTCTTTAAGGCTGTGGACACAGCACTGAAGAAATACAATGAAGACAGAGGGACTGGTAATCAGTTTGCTCTCTACATGGTGATGGAAGCCAAGAGAACTGTAAGTAGACTTTGCAAAAGAGAGAAAAAAAAGTTGGAATTGTTTATGCACTCTGACTGGGATTATCTCCGTCTTGTCCACGAGAGAGCAAGCGTGACAGTGAAGTGTCTTCCAAAAAGGTCTTAAAAAATCAAAGAACTGGCTTGCACAGGAAGGCAGTGGTTACCATGACGAGCAGGGATGTCTATTATGTTCTTATCAGGGGAACTGTGCTGGTGAAGTGCTTATTAACGCAGGGACTAAAGAATAGAGAGTCTCTATCACTAATACAATTCGCCTTACTAGCCCGCTCTGCTTTCTCCTGTCTCTGCTGGGAATTCTACCCCTCGCCATCAGCAGGAAGGTTTCCAGACCAGCAAAACTATACTTACCAAAAACCCCAACATTACCTCGACTTAGGAAGAGCTGGTATCGCGCCTGAGAAAGAATGCCCTGAGAAATTCGGCAATACTCTGAACAAACGATTATTTGATTGACGCTAGTCCCGAGCCACAGATCTAGCTAAAAGCACTAGGTGGTGTTTTAGTCAAATAGGGTGACAGCTAAAATTACAGAAGAAAAAGAATGAGACATGATCCTTTGCCTGGAGTCCTTCTGTATAGTGTTAATCTAACAAAAGAGTATTTACCTCTGAGAGGCACACAAAGATGGCATTACCATAATAATGACAAGCATTGCTTTACTTGAAAACAACATTAGCATTTTTTTTTTTCTGCTGGATTGGATCTTCAGCTGTAAAACACAAGAAACCCAGTGTCAGAGAGAGAATATTTTGCACGCCAGAATCATGAGGCACTTTTACCCAGGTAGAAATTGACCTCCGAAAGGGGACATGGATTGCTAAATGCCTTACAATAAACTACCCACACCTCCTGGCTCCCACCCGCTGGTTTTCCCGGTTTCAAACTGGGGAGGTTTCAGCGTGTAGTTACAAAGACTAAAATCTGGCAAAGGCTTGATTCAATTAATATTCAACAAATGAACAGTCCCGCTCTCTTCACTGAACTACACCCGTCCTTAACAACAGCCAAGTGCAAACATCCCTGCACCAGAGCTGTACCACCACCTGCCTCTGGCTGCTGTCCCCAAAGCACACACACCAGTGGCAGTGTTTTACCTTAAACAATGTTTTATTTTTAAGAACGCATATTTATTGCAATTGTTATTCATCTTTCCTTCTCCAGATATAAATCTTTCCTTTTCTTATAAGATCTGAGGTGGAAATCAGTTATTACTTTGAATCATTGATCTGACTACGATGTTAAGAAAGGAACAGAGAAAAGGAACCTGCAATAGAGAGTTGCTCATATTCGCTTTGCTTTTTCTAAAAAGAGTATAGATTTTACTCATTGCTAGTCTCACAATGTTGAATGCATTAATTAAATAGCTGGTTATTACATATTCATGTACATTCATTATTGATAAGGTAATAAAACATAAAAGCTGACTGGTGAAAGACTGAGCCTGCCCCAGTTAAAGGCACAGCTATTCATAACAATAATGAAATACAGCAGCAGCAAATAACATACAAAAACAATGGCTCCTCTCACCTATTTCATTTACTCACTGGGCTGATTTATTGCAGATTCAGAACACTGTAACAGAGAACAGGATTTGGCAACTTTTAAGGCCACATCCAGATAGATTGGATGATCGGATGCAGCTCCATAAACGCCAATTTATACCTGCTGAGGATTAAGTCCATTACATTTTTAGAGACCCTTTCATCCCCTTTTACAACCTGCACCCGATATATTGGGCACCTCAACAGCTCTGCGCAGCTGCAGCAATACATAACGTGAATTGAGAAAGCACAGAATATAATTCTGTGTCTACAGCAGTGTAAATCCAGTATGTTCCACCCACATCAGCTCGGCTTGGTACCACAAAGGCAAGAATTATCCTTGAATTCTCCCAGCAGTATCACTTGAGGATAACCGGTGTTAAAATACAGGAACCGCCTGTGTTTGTACTTGAAAAGGTGCATTGGTGGAGCATTCTAAGTGGCTGTAAAAGATTAGTAACTTCTGGCTTTGTGTCTCCTCTGAAGGATGGAACCTCACAGTGTGTTGGCGTTACCTGTAGGCACAGGCTCGTTTCTCAGCTGACAGCAAGGAGAAAATGCCCCCTGCTGGTTTCCCAACAGCCAGGCCAAACCCGCTCAATACCTTCCATCTCATCGGAGGGGATTCCTGAGGCTGCCCCCAGGAGCAGCTCAGCCTTCACTGCCCGCAGCAGACTGCAGGCACAGAGCACAGCCCAGGGCGGCTGCAACACCCCGCTCCCACAAAGCAAGGGCAGTTGGGTCACTGGCCAGGGCTCCAGGTTGCCCGTGGAGCTGGCAGAAGGAAAGCAGAGAGATCTGGGAGCGGGCCAAGAGTGAGAGTGGGGGAGGCAGCCAGCCCAAGCGGGTAATTACAGGAACTATCCAAGCAGCAACCCCAATGTGCTTATTTGCAGGGTGTTTGGATACGAGTATAAAAGCCAACCACTTCTTCCTGGTCTTAAACTCTCGGTACCACGAGCTACAATGAAGGTAGTTGAACAGACCTTATCTATTGCATTGATTTATTGCAATTGTAGGTAAGGGCTCAGTAATATAATTAGAGAAGTTAATTATTGAACTACCAAGATTTGGGAGAACCTGGAGACCAGCAGCTAATCTGACACCGTGCTGTAAAATACGTAATGAGTAACCAACGGGCAGTATTTACCTTTGGGATTGCTTATCTTTTCACTTGATTTGTGACTATGCAAATGATGACATGGGTACTGTTCTTATCCAGGCAGGGCCCGACACACAGCTCCACGTGAAATATCGAATACAAGAAACCACTTGTGCCATTGAGGAAAACAAACTCTGGCAAGACTGTGATTACAAAGTACCTGCAGAGGCCGTAAGTACCTGTCCTCCTGATGAGTTCTCAGTACAGAAACATGGGCATAATGACAGGACTGCAGTCCCCTGGGGAAAAATACAGCAGGAAAATTAACTTTTTTAGCTGTATTGCTTTTGAGAGCTTTTAGGACTACAGCACAGCACAGAAATGTTTACAACTCTGAAGTCAGCCACTGTAACTGTGAGTTTAGCGCTATAAGCCTGGATACGTGCAGAAGGGAACGTGTCAGCACTTCAATATGAAGGTTCACAACAAATTCAGCGTAAGACATGCACACCGTGAGTGTGAGGGCTGTAAAACTTTCTGTTAATTATGTATAATGCCAACTCGCATCGCCAAATCGCCATCAGATCTGCACCAGCAAAAACACCAGCAGGGAAGCCGCTGTGGCTGCAGCTTTACCAGCAGGTTTCTAGCAGGGCTGAGCACGGGCAGCGCCCGGGGGAGGAAGGGTCGGGCACACGTAGGGCACAGAGCACCCCGCATCTCCAGTGAAGTCACCGCGATCTCACACAGGGCAAAGAAAGGGGTGACGGTGAGAATATCAGCTGGATCAGTGTGAAACGCCGTGGTCATTGCTGCGTATCTAACAGAGAGGAAATTTGGTAAATACACAATTTACACAGACTTTATTTATGAGGCCGTGTTCATTTCCGCTATTCTGACTGTAAGTTCTTCAGTTAATTAATAAGCATCAGTGACGATACAAAGCAATCTTTCAAATTATCTGCCTGGTTCACTCTCCGCTCTCCTCAAAGTCAACAAACCCCTTCCTTTTCCTGCAACAAAGCAGCAAAGCAGACGTGGCTACCAAGGGACACAGGACCCTGTTCCCCAAAGCCAACTGGCAACTCTCAGCTTTGTTCAACAGCCAGAGGAATCCGCGGCACCGCATCTTTCTTCAGCAGGTTTTAAGACAAATGTTGTCCTGTGTGTTCACAGGGAACAGGAGAATGCACCGCTCAAGTTCACATGAATAGTGCTGAAAACACAACTGAAGTTTCACAAGATTGCAAAATTTTTCCAGGTATGTAACTATTTGGGGCAGCACGCAACACGCACATTCCCAAAAAGAATGGGAAAAATACCACACTGAGGTGATTTTAAAGGTAGGAGTTCCTTATTATCCCACTCAGACATTTATAAATAATCTTCCATAAGCAATTACACGTTAAAGATAAACTTCCACTTCCCTGGTAGAGACACCCAGGGCAGATAAGCCAGAGAAGCACTGGCAGCGTCGGTCTGGGGCAATGAGAACCCGCACACGAGTGGGCAGTGAGTCTCCTCAGACGCTGGAATTACACCAACTTGAAATGAATTTGCTTAAGACCAAGAGCATCTCAATGACTTTGAGACTATATACAACTTGTCATGCTTTAATTTTCTGTCCTCACTTATTCCAAGTATAAAAATATGCCAGAAATTATTAGTAAGAAACTTTACATGACAAAATCATGCCTTCATTTGCTCCCAACTGAAAAGGACTAAACTATTCTTGTTCACCTTTACCCAAAGTTATTCCTGAACAACAAAAGATTATTTACAGAATGCTATTCTGACTATTCTACTACCTGTTTGGAAAGAGGTCACATCATTTTAAAGCTCTGCAACTGAGATCTCCCTGTGCCTCGTGCTGGTGCAAGAGAACAAGCAAGTTTTAAAATTCCCATCTAACGGGGAGCCAAGTGCACATTAACCACAGAAACAATTACTGTGATTCCTGAGGTGTCTGGCATCTCACCTTTGCTTTTTGTTCCTAGTTCGTTTGTTTAAGGCCTAAATAGCCACAGCTACAGCCAGTGCCCCCCGGAACCGCAGGACTCCCAGCCTGTTGTGCCGCACAAAGGCCGGCTGCTGCAGAGCATCTGCGGGGCAATGGGGACCTCTAGTTGCCAGCAAGAGGCGTGGGACTCCTAAGACGCAGGGAAACTGCTTCTGGATCTCTGCTCAGAAAGCATAAAAAAAATTACGTAAATTAAACGAATCGCGTACTCAGCTTAAGAAGCTCCTCTTTCGTTACCAAGTTATAGCAACTCTGAAAAAAGAATCCACGTTTGTTCAGCACCCAAGAAAACGCTGAGACGGTCGGTTCGGGTCCGGGCGTGCTGCAGTGCTGTTCTCTCCTGTGCCTCTGCTGCCTGGGAACACGGGCACGGATTTCTTTAATGTATATATATTTGTCATCCCTGAGTCAAAAAAGGTGATACTAGAAATAGGAAGGGCCAGCGTTTGTCCATGCACCCCTCGGAGAGCTAGCACTGAACAGTACTGCTTACACTGACAGATTCCAAACGTACGGGGGGACCAAAATCCAGCCCCCAGGATCCAAAGAGTGAAGCAGCCCCTGGCAGTGAGGGATTTCCCAGCCACCGCGCGAGGTACCCTGCTGTTCTGCCTCCTTGGTGGGACTGGGGGGGTCACGGTGAGCCCGGACCATTTTCCTGGCTGGTGCAAACTGGCCCAGCTCCATCAAAGCCAGTTTCTGGCAGCTGAGGATGAGGCACACAAATTTTACTTCAATTCCACAGAGACCACGTATTGTCCCACTTTCATTCTGAAGCTCACTGAATCGTGAAATTAATTTATGTACTGAACTATAAAATTAATGTATGAAAATCCAATCCATGATTACTAGAAAGGAAAGAGAGTTAATAGGATTAGTAGTGGGAAACAGAAGTTTGAGCCTCCCTGTCAAGCTCGTCCGTCCCCAGCCAATGCAGCTGGGAAGGCTGAAGGGAGCCTGGCGGGGGCTGAACCCCCCCAGCAGAAGAGTGCAGCCCCAGGGGGCTCGGGGGGAGCCCAACCACCTCCCTCTCAGTGCCTGCTGATCGTGGGGAGCAGGGCACCAGCTGCAGGCACCCCGAGAGCTGTGACAAACGCCTCCTTGGGGTAGCCTCCTCCCTGAAGGGACGGCCCTTCCCTAGTGATGGCAGAACTACAGCCGAGCATCTTGAGGGACTGGGTGACTCCTGAGCTCACCCCTCGGGCTGGTGTTTGCTGCTGAACCCATGCCTGCATCCAAACGGCGCGGGTGGCCCCTGCCACCCTAAACACGCTGAAATTTTGACACTGAAATTTTGCTGGCCCCTCCTGGTTAAAAGCAGGCAAGGCTTTTGCTCGCTGAGCATTTTCTCTCAGTCCCAGATAAGGAAAACGCGAACCTGAGGCTGTTTTACACGAAGGCCTATGCTTTTTGGTTTGTTTCTTTTCCAGCGACACCAAAGGTAACGCTGACTGCAGCTGCCTGTTTGGGATGCTTCTACCCCATATCGAGTGACAGTTTAAAAGTGTCAGACATCCTGAAACAAGCCATCCAAAAGTTTAACAAGCACAGTGCCGAGACCACCCTTTACAAGCTTGTGGAAATAAAAGAAGCCAAAATGCAGGTTTGTGTATGGTTTTTCTCTGAATTTTACCACCCCACCCCCCAGACTAGGTACCGTGGCTGTATATTGTACATTTCTGGTTCTAAGAAAAATAGAGAGGGACTTTTGGTCAGGAATAGTAGTGACAGGACAAGGGGGAAGGGATTTAAACTACAAGAGGGGAGATTTAGATTGGATATTAGGAAGGAATTCTTTGCTGTGAGGGTGGTGAATCCCTGGAAGAGGTTGCCCCGAGAAGCTGTGGCTGCCCCATCCCTGGAGGGGTTCAGGGCCAGGCTGGATGGGGCTTGGAGCAACCTGGGGTGGTGGGAGGTGTCCCTGCCCAGGGCAGGGGGGGTGGAACTGGATCATCTCTGAGGACCCTTCCAACTCTAAACATTCTATGCTTCCTGCAGAGAAAAAAGAAAAAAGGCTCACAGACTGGAGCAGCCAGCGGGCAGGGGCAGGTAGAGCCAGGGCAGACAGTCGCAGGTGGATGATAAATGCAGGAGACGCAGTAGGCAGCGATGCCAGCACACACAGGCCCCTGGCTCAGGAAGCCAGGACGTGCCAAGCTGTACCAGCGCAGCCGTCTGTCTCCACCAGCTCCTGCCGCTGGAGTAACACCTCAGGAACCAGCGTTAAGATGCCGCAGCCCCCCCAGGAGACATGGGATGAAAACGCAGAGCGCACTTCTAATATATGCATGACTTAATTTACTTCTTGTATCACAAGATGTTTTTATTTGCTGCCTGTGAACACTCTACGGCTCAATGACTGCAAAGTAATTCGACGGATGGGAGGCACTAGAAGAGCAGTTTTGCTTTCTTTGCTAATCACGTTTAATAGTTTAATTTCCAAGTCTGTATTGGTTTCCATAACGTATCTCCTACCTGTCTGTTCCAGGTGGTATCTGGATGGAATTACGTAATTAAATACAATATCGAGGAGACTAACTGCTCCAAAGACCAATTTGAAGATTTAACTCCAGAGTGCAGGCCCACTTCTAGAGGCGTAAGTCATCTTTATCAAAGTCTCTTTATCAAGATAATTAACAAACATTAACAAATAATCACTGAGACCTGACTCAGGAAAAATACTTCTAGTCTTGTTCCACTTCGTCAATGAAGTTTAAACCCAGGCTTATAGAAAACTATCTATTAGACACTAATTGGAACATCCTTGTCCTCTCCTGCTGAGTGACTGTGCTGTTACAGATTGCTCTGCAGAATCTAAGCAGTCCCACCCAGATAACGAATCCCTTGAGACGTTCCTATCCAGGTGCAGAGAGTTACTCAGGTACAACCCAAAAAATGATCATTCAAATCAGCCCCTTTTTGATTCAAGCTTTGCAACATATTCTGGAAGGAAAGTAGCTGAATCATTACTTAACCTCTCCCACGGGAGCCGAACTGCACCTCGGGTTCCACACACGCGTGAACCAGAGCCAGAGTGCGGCACCATGTCCTTCTCTCTAACCTGGAAAACAACCCCTGACATCATGTTTTGTTATTTCTTCTAAACCACTGCTAAGAAGATTTTTTTATGGACGACATTTCAAAGTACCTGTCACACCCCTGAGATCTTGATCTCCAATTGTAACGGTTTTCCTTCTCATTCTACGGTTGATTAGTTTCCTCTGAAGTCTTTGATAAGGGACTTGACCGAAACCTTTCCAAAAATCTAGATGTAAAGAGACACCCAGGTCTCTCTACCCACTTTTGTCGGTGCTTTTGAAGACCCTTGACAAATCTGCAAAACATGCCTTTTGTTTACAACAACCCCCCCGGGCTCTCCTTGCCCTCCAGTTGCCACTGGAATGGCACAGACACCACCTTCATGGGTCTGTAAAACACAACGGCATCAACGTCTGCTTTTCTCCCAGCCCTAAGATACGCAGGGGATGTTAAATGAATCACCTGCCAGGGTTCCTGCAGAACGCCCGAGTAAATATGGGAAAGCCCGTAATGTGACTGCATAACCTTCCTTTTGGTCCCTACAGTTTGAGGCAGAAATTCCACCGCCTTCTCTAGAAAACAGGATTCTAGCTTGTAAAACTCCTCTTTCCTCCTGTACTGAACACGTACAAATTGTTGGTTCAGCTTCTCTTCTGTGCTTTATCTTCTCTGAGTCGTCCTTTTGAACATGGATCACTTATTGGCTCTGCAGACTGTCTGTCAGGCCCCTTGCTCCCAGTAGGTGGAAGGAGGGAGGGAGGGAAGGAAGGAGTATTCTTGCTGTATTCTGTTAGCAGGCAGACATTTAGGATTTTTCTGCATTTTTCACTCCAGCGTGTAGGTAAATGCGATGCCAAAGCGTACGAAAATCCTCACGGGCAGATTGTAGATATTGCACACCAGTGCACGCTCCCAGGTACGTCACGGGCACCCTCCGCTGTAAAAGTACTGCAACTTCCAATGATTCTAAACAGTTGTAACAAAAAGACAAAATAAAAATGCAAGAGATAATGCAAACATATAGTAGCGGGAGAATGTGATTCTTCTGAGGCCAAAAAAGCTCTGCTCCTTAATGAAATATTGCCACCGATTTTATCACTTCCTATGAGTATTTCACATGCAGCTGAAGTTCCATGGTATCTGTACCGTGGAGCTGGTTACTGAATCGCACTTGGAGATTAACACACACCAACTCAAAAAGTATAACAAAAATTTAAACCTTTTCCACCACAATGTCAAGGGGCTTAATATTAATATCCCGTTGTTGTTCTAACTCTCCAAGAGCTCCAGTGTATTCTTTTCAAGGGCAAAGGAACTGAGGACTTCAAGCTTTTGTCCAAAATTGGTAGTCCACCTACTGACACTATCGTTGTTTAGCTCATATTGCATGGCTGGACTTACATTTGCTACGTCAGAGGATGGGGGTTTTCTCCTGCAAATAAACTACTTACAATGTAATAATTCATTACAGTCCAGCTCCCAAATCATTTTCCTCCAGCCATCTATTTGGACACAGATTAGCCCAGTTCCAGAGCTGGGAGTACGGCACTACTCCACGTAGGGAGTGCCACATTCTCGCCTATCCCGGCTTGGGTTTTCTTCAAGAAATGATAAAGATATTCTTCACCCCCCTCATTCACTGCCAATAACGCACAGCTCTGGCTTCAGCTGATTCAGGCCCTTCCATCCATGCAGGCGTTCTCTCTCCCCACGATCAGCACGCACAGTTCTCGTTTCTGGGAGAAACTGTGCTGAAGGGTCCCATGCAATGTTAGGGGAGGTGGAGGGTTCTTTACGTAACCACGATCATGCTGACCGTACTGAACTCAAAGTGTTCCAGGAGACAGGGCCTTAGAACTAACTGGTTCTCCCAGTCTTTGTCTGCGTTGACTCTTTTGCTCCGTAGATCTGAAATCTGTTGGTTTCTTCCAGTTGAAGAGACGGTACTTTCTGCCACTCTCTCTGGTTGTCCAAAGAGCATCCCCAAAGACACTCCAGAGCTGAAGGACCTGCTGAAGGTTTCTATGGAGAAGTATAATTCAGAGAGCAACGATGATTTCTACTACAAAGCTGGAGACATAAAAGCGGCGACAGTTCAGGTTGGGCTCTACCAGAGAGGGGAGGCACAGACACGGCAGCGTTACGGGTCTGAGTCGATCGTGAGCTAAAGTTTGCGTTTAGAGTTGAAATGGTGTTTTTCTCTCGGTGTTGACACATGTGGTAACTGAAATATCCAGGCAATTTCTCTTGCAAAATGTTATCCACCTTGGCTCACATTCAGAAGTGATTTAAAAATCTCCCATCTCTTGATCTTTTTATTTTTCTTAAAACAGTTCCTGCCATCTGACCAATAACATCTGGGCTTTATCTTCCTATAAGCCTTTCTCCTTCTTTCTCCCTTTTCATATTATGATTGATATTAGCATACGTACGTTTTTAAAACAGATTTAAACGAGACAGAATGTCATGTCGTGCCTGCTGCCTCTGAAGCAGGATGTATTACCTTGGGCTCTGGGAAAAATACTAAGAGAACTCGTACCAGGCACATTCTTGGACCCAGGCAGTTTCTCCCCTTAATGCATCTGGCAAATATGTTCATTTTCACTGAGCTGCACATCACACACTTCATTTTGCTCACATTCCATTTTTCTTACATCATACTTGGCTCCCTACAGCAGCGTCTCTAATGATTTCATTTATTATTAATGAAATTACTACAAGTATCCAATAAAACAAAGCCAAAACCACGGGTCTGATATTCTTCAGACCTCTTTCCTTCCGTTTCAATGCTGGAATTTCTGAGAATGAAGTACATAAGTTGATTAGAAGCAGAGAGGTTTGCTGCCAAGTATTTTAACATTGTTCTTAACATGTTGTCTCTGTGGGCAGGACTTGGAGCTTCTAGAAAATCATCTTTTCTGTGAACCCTTTTCAATAAAACGCCTTTACCACAGAAAACCTTCTTGCTGATTTTTCAGGTGGTTGCGGGACAAAACTACCATTTAACATTCACGGTCCAGAAGACAAACTGCTCAAAGAATGAGTTCGAAAAATTTAACGAAGACTGTGAAGCCACACCAGACAGTGTAAGTAACGCTGATGTTGCCAACTGGAGTGTTCCTAATGGACAAGTTCATTTGCACCCAAAATTGTAAGCGCTGCAGTAAAATCCCATCCTGAGTTCTGTTGCCCATGCAGCAGAAAAACAAGTCACTTTATCTCAAGTTTCCCAAGCTCTAGCAGGAGAAATATCATCAACAAACAATATTTGTTAGGAACATCATAAAGATTAAATAGTTTGTGCTCCAAAAGGGCTGGAGATGAAAAATCCAACTGTTCAAGATCCAAACTCTGGCAATCCCAAGTCAAATCAGAGCGTTCACACGGGCACACTATAACCTCAAAGACCTAACCATGATGTGTCCCATCTCTAAGGTGAATTTCATAGGGATTTGTGTAAAGTTGAAGTACGTTTGTATTTATTAAACAAATCCTAATTGTTTTCATGCACAACACTCCTCCTTTGTGTCTGATGTTTTGTTACCTTAATGTGTTGATTTTTGTTTTCTCAACAGGTACCGCTGCCATGTGAAGCACAAATTCACGTGATTCCATGGGAGAACAAAACCTTTCCGCAGTTGAACTGCTCTACAGGACGGTCAATGGTACGATTCCTCCTCATTACCCACCTTCAGGAGCAGAGCACAGAACCCAGGCGATCATTAAATTCCAAATTATCTCGTATTTTCTCCCAAAGCCAAAGGAACACGTAGTTCTTGTAACAACCTCAGCGATGCTGTGCTCCTCCCTCTCACTCAGCGACCTTTCGCCAGGAGGCGAGGCGGTGGACAGCAGTGGCTACAGGAATAGGAGGGCAACGGGACAGAGAGACCATCCTGGTGTTGGCTGCTCCTCTGCGTTGCCAGTTGAGCTCTGAAGTACCAGCCCGCATCGGCTTACTTGAACTGCTGTTCCTACTAGGCTTGAAAATTGAGACAAAACTGTATTTGGCAATGCAATAATTATACCCCACAGATTTCAAAAGCATCTGCGAATCTCATCTTGTTTGGCAAGGCAGCAGATCTCCTGCCACGAGCTGTCAATCTCTGCAGGAAGATCTTTCCATTTTCCTCCTGCCCAGCTCCACTGTTAACTAGCCCTGAACGCGGGCAAGCCTGAACACTTCAGAACACGACACAAAACCCGTTTATCATCAGGACTATTGTAGTTCTGATGATTTCAGGTATTTTAATGAATGCAGGGACTCCCAAGCTCCCCCATGAAGAGAAGATACACTGAATAAAGTGAGATTGATTAACCTGTTAACCAATAACTTCACTGAGCTCAGCGCCTCCGTAGCTAACTATTCATCCATTATGTAGCAACTCGTAAATGTCTCTCCTCTTCGTTTTCACTAAAATATTGTATTCACATCAACTTGCAAAGTCAGCTGCATCCCAAACAACTCTGATTTGCAGGGAGATAGTGATCAGACACTTTGGTGGCCACAAATGAACGGCCTGCTGGCCAGTGGCTGTGCCCCAGGCATCCCGCCTGCGTCCCCCAGCTGAGCAGGGCTGGGGAAGGGAGACTGCCCAATAATAACCAAATGGTTTCTATTATCAGCTTTAACCTATACCTGTTATTTCTAAGCAGATTTATGAAATGCGTATGTCAAATCTAGAAACAAAAACCTGAATAGCTACATTTCATACAACAAAATGATGCAGATCTTTTGCTTATTCTGGTATTGAGACTACTGGGACTGCCCAGAGAGGCGTTAGCCTTTAGCATAATGACTTCTATACACCAGTGTCACACTCCAACAAACACAGGGATGTTTAGTCAACTATACTGTTCATAAATTAAAACCAGTACACAATTTCATTCCCATGTTAAACTGGCAACATTTCAGTGATATGTAAGTCAATCGTTTAACATATATCTGCTAAAATGCTCTGGAGTTATTTGGGAGGATGTTTGTGTTTCCATGCTTACCACAGATAGAAAAGATTATTGAGTTCATTCGAAAAACCTGATAACACATTTTTGCTAAGTGACTCGTGTACTGCAACGAGCCAGCTTCTGAATTTCCCAAACCTACAGCTCTTGGTTTCGTTCATGTAAAACATACGCTTTTTTTTGCAATGTTTTTTAGGAACTACTTATGAGAAGGCCTCCTGGATTCACACCTTTCCGAAGCTCTACTCTGATGAAGCAACCAACTGGAATCTCATGCTCTGTTAAAAACGAGGAAGAAAAGGAGAGACCTGGCGAAGAAACGAGAAAAAATGATGGACAAGAACCAGAAGGTGAAGGTGAACCCGAGCATAAACACAGGCATAAACACGGGCATAAACACGGGCATAAACATGGGCATAAACACGGGCAGGAAAACAAAAAGGACCACGAGTCTGACAAAAGGCACAGGCACCAAATTCACTGTGGGCACAGAAGGGGCCATAGGTGTGGGCATAGAAACCAGAGTAGAAATGGTGAACAAAACCAGCCAGACCTCAAATCTTCTGAGGAGTCCGATGAAAGGGGGGTTAATCAAAACACAACTCTCCCATCGTCCAGTGGCGAAATATCATCAGAGCTAGTTAATCCAGGGGTTGCAAAAGAGGAAACCAGTTCACCTGCAGAACCACTAATTCCTCTCGATACCTCTTTATTTGATGGGTTGCCAGATCGCGCAGGATCTCCTCCCCCCAGATGTCCTGGAAAACCATGGAAACAAATTGCGGACCTTCCGGCTTCTTCTAGCTTATCCAGGGAATTCAGAAATGAGGATCTCTTGCCTTCCACGGTAGAAAACACTGATCCAGTAACAGAAAACCCAACGTTTCTTCAAAACGAAGAGAAAGACTTGGATCTCTCAGATGCTTTACCGTAACTCACACATTGCAGCATCCCTTCTAGAAATTATAAATAAAAAATAAGAGAAATACTGCCTTTTGAAATTTATAAGATGTGAAGAGGGGAAAGCTCCTCTTCTGTTACTAAAATACTCAAGCAGGTCAGCAGCACTTCTGCAGACCAAAGGCCATACGGTAATACTCTGTATTTGCATATATTTGCAAAGATGTAAATCAGGCAACGGCACCAGAGATTCAGAACCAGTTTAGTAAAGGGACCAGGCAAGCCAATAGCCTTCTGCTGCACAAGTTCAAATCATCTCATCTGCCTCCAGCTGCTGTAAGCACAAAGGGAATCTCTGCATCAGATAGCACTGTTTAGAACAACGGCACAAAGAATTCTGCAGACCACATGAAGAATCTCAACCAAGAAAAAAGCAAGCCAATATAGAACAAGGATACCTTTCTTAGATAGCTGGAATAACATTTCTCTAATTTACTGGAGTGAATCTTTCTAAGAACAAAATAAAGGAACCTGTCTTACCCACCAATTTCTTTAAACATATTAATATTTTTAGCAGGCTGTTCTGTTGAATGAGAAAACAGGGACAGCTGAGAAATGCTAAATAAAGCAGCTCTATTAGTCCCCACGTGCATTATGGTAACTACACAGGACAGACACTGTGATCGACAGATTTCCATGGGGCAGAGGTGCACAAGTATTACAGACCAGATGACAAAATTGCAAATACTTGGCTTACATAAAATTTGTCTGCCTTCTTCCAGTATTAGGTTGTGTGTAACTTAGAGACTGGACTAAATATTCCATTCTGCATATTTACCAAAGGTTGAGTTTTCCAAGGGGTACATTAGCTAAAAACGTAGTAATTCTGGTAAATTAAAACACATTTTTCCTCTGTATGGATCCAATAACTCATTCAGCTAAAAAAAGACCCAGCAATAAATAAATACTTTAATGCTCAATGAGTTCACTAAATAAAACCACTACTCGGTCCTGTAAAAAGTTACTGAAAGGCTAAGGTGCTATAAATAGTAACACTTCACCAATTTTGTAGTAAAAGACCACATTGTTTGAAACCACAGCGTAAAGTCTGCTCCAACACAGCTGCAGAAACAGAAAGGGTATACTCTGAAATTGTTCATCCCAGCCGCTGGGGAGAGACGAAGGCTGCTTAGAGAATGTGAAACAGGGATCAACATGATCAGGAGGTCTTGGCATGAAAGCTCCAGGAGGACCTGGAAAGAGAAGGGAAGGTCAGAAGACACAGAAGCAGGGTGGAATGATACAGATGGGGTGAAAAGAGCAAAAGAAAACAGCTATTTAGTGGCCAAAGTGGAAACAGAGTGGATGGGATGGAGAAGTGACATGGTAGAGGTAGCACGATCAAGGACCAAAGGACAGGAGCTGGAGAGGGGAGGCGAGAGCAAAAATAAAAAGCAAAAGACCTGCCTGTGCAGGAGGGTCCCTGCAATCAGGAGAGGACAGTCCCCTAACGCAGCACAGAAACTGGTACCTTCTGACTGAATTCTATGATTCTGACCGTTCCCTGCCAGCGTGGGGACACCTCCCTCTCTGCAGCCTGGCTCCTACCCACGTCAGCAGCCTCCTGCGTTCAGTGAGTTCCTCAGCTCACGTGGTAGATGACCGCACTGCGGCCAAACGAACTCAGCCCTGGTGATAATAGCCATGTGATAGATACATAGATAGATTGAGAGAGGTGGATGGGTGGATGGATGGATGGATAGATAGATAGATAGATAGATAGATAGATAGATAGATAGATAGATAGATAGATAGATAGATAGATAATTATCTGTCACGGCTGTTGATCAGAACCACTGTACTTCCTTCCTTTCTGAAAAGAAAGTTACCAATCTTTAAGAAGTTGTGCAACTCAGCCGGAGCCCCACCTTAAGGAAAGATATAAAAAATAACTCCTGGACCTATCACTAATCAAATCATGCATTTTCTTCTTTCATTCCTTCTCTTGCAGACTAAAATGCAAAGTCTATCTCTTCTTTTTAGCACATGACAAGCACTAAACTGACAAAGCTAGGCAAAGAGAAGCTTTGGGAGTCATCCTTAGTTGTTTGCTTTTCTTTTTTCTGAATATTTGGCTGTAACTGAGAATTCTTCGTGTACGCTGTTTCATTAAAAGGAACAAAAGTTCAAAGCAGTTTTTCTTTAAATTACTGTAGCAATTTAAGTAATTAATGCAAAATTACAATAGAAGAAATAAAGATGCAAAGATGAGAAAAACAAAGTTTCTTCCTATCTCTGATCTCCCCCATCTGAATGGAAAGTCAGCCCCACCCCAGAGCACAGGGAGAGGACCAGGAGCAGTGACCCACAGGCCGAAGCGTCAGAGCAGAGCAACCAAAGACAAGACTCCTGGACTCTTGGATTCACTCCTGGGATTTACCGCCCGCTGCAGCAACGAGTTGAGGTTTCGGTAACGTTTAATACTAAGGTGAAAATTGTAACTTTTTGTTTTTATAACATACAAAAAGAATACATTTAAAAGAAAAAAAAAATAAATAAATCAAAGAGTCACAGCCTAGAAATTTTGAAACAGAATGTTCTGATATTTTTAGAACGGAACATATCAATGTCTCATTGACATGTTGCTGCAGAAAGTTTTAATTATAACAAAACCACACTTTCTGATGGAAAATATGCTGTCAGAAAGGGAAAAATATGCTGCTGACCAGGCCCGTTTCAGCCCTGCTGAAGAGGTGCTGCATCCTGCTGGCGCTCTGCTGAGCCCAGAGCCCTCCTCCTTGGCCAGCAGGTGGCAGATATTGTGCCACAGGATTTTCACGATCTCCAAATTAGGGTTTTCTGATTGCCAGGAGAGGTTTAAGCAGGCCTAATATTTGGCGTTTCTTCTGGGTTAGTAGCACTGTAGAAAAGAATTACCACACCTGTGCAATCTATTCTAAATATTAAGCTCTATCAATAGAGAATAAAAAGCTAGCCAGTTACCGTGAGCAAGATGTATAAATAATGCTTGAAGTGTAATTTCACAGACATAAAAAGCAATAGCTAGTCCACCAGAAAAATTGCATTCTTATTGATACAGATAATCAGAACTAGGAGTTCAGGGCGTGCAAATACGTCTGAATTAAACCCGTGCTATGATACTGCTGAGATCCAGAGCCACCTGATGGCCACTCTGCAGATACCAGGATTTAACACGTGCTCTCTCTTTTCTTCCCTCTGTGACAATTAGACAAAACATGTATTTCAACTGACATACAAGAAATTCCTCAGCCTGTTGGATTTTTGCTGTCATTCAGAAATGACCTTTTAATCACACTCAGCAGTCCCAATCATCCCCTAACGCTACGTTCACGTGGCGCCACTGGCCACAGGAGAGATGTGCAGGCACCTGACAACAGAAAATGGGGAGAATTGATGATGAGCACTGGCGTTTGACGAGATGTAAGAAATGGGAAAGAATTAATGGTGAACACTGGAATGTGAGAAGATGTAGGAACCCAGTTCTTTCCTTGTTTTCTCAGGTCTCTCAGCCACCCAATTTAGGCATATCAGCTGTGAAGATAAAACGGGTCTAAGCAGCTAGAGAATTAGAAATGACAACGCTGCATGACCACAGCCATGTAGACGGAGCTGTACCAAATCCAGTATACAAATTCTTCAGATGTTCTAAAAAAAAAAGCAACCCACAAAACAAAACAAAAACCAAACAGGGGTTGATATTTTCAGTTCTGTGACCAGTGACTCTCACACAACTTCCAATTCTGCTGCGTTCACAAGATTCCACTAGTAGAATTCCACTTCTACAGTTCTAATTAAGCTGTAAGCGAAGTTTGTTTGGTAAAAAGTAATTAATAACACCACATTTGTACTGCATTCTCAAAGAAGAGGAATGCTGCTTTAGGGAGGACAGCGTGAAGGTTTTCCTAATCGGGTAAGGCATCTGGCTGCAGCGAGTACTGGTATTACTGCTGCTCCTGAGCTGGGTTCAACCTGCTGCGTGAGAACCCAGACACCAGCCCCGGGGGAGTAACCCCTATCGGTGGGGAGTTACCAGGGATTATAAACCTGACAGTGATCCTTTCCTCTTCCTGCTGCAAACACTGACAGTGCTCAGCTGGGAGTCCAAGATCAGGCACTAAACTGCTGGTTTCACACAGCAAACTACTTGCTGTTTCGGTTCAAAGTGAGTCACAGAGAATCAGAATTCCCCGCAGAATCCAGACTCATGCCAAAGCAGTATATTTGATTTAAAACTGAAAAGCCCGAGCCCAAAATATTTTTTGTGAGAAGTCACTGTACGAATCCAGTGGATGACTCCCTGTCTGCCACGGGATGTATTTGTTCCAGGAGCCCTAACAGGTCTTTTCACTCAAAAACAAAAAATAATTGTGTGCACAAAAACCAAGGGAGTGAACAAACAAAACTGACTAAGGCAGGGAATGAATGAGGATGCACCTTTTATCCAGGGAGGGCAGATTTCTAACTGAAACTTACATTACTATAAAAAACTCAAACGGTTAGGGTAGACAAAAATGGAAGATTATTGATTTCAAGGGGGGAACATACCGTTCACCAACAGAACAGGGGGGCCTATAGCATGGTTAAAGACAGGCCTTGACCTACGTGCCCCAAACACTATAGGTCAGTACCCTGAAAAATCCACCAGACACACATAAAGAAATTTAAACAATAAAGGAACATTGTTTTAATTCTTATTGTAACCCTTAAGCATCTCAGCAGAAGTTAATTCCTTGCCATTCAATCCAATAGAAAAAAGATTAATGCCATAAAACATCACAGAGAAGTATATCTACTATATTCTCTTTACTCGTGTGTGCTTGCTGTTCCACCAGCTGCATGTTAACTAGGTGAGTGGTAACGCTCACAAAATTAGTAACAATCAAGGGATAGAATCAGACACACCTCAAATTCCCAGGAATCAATCAAGTATTGGCAGCATGCTTTGAAAAAAAAAAAAAAAAAAAAGAAAAAAAAAAAAAAAAAAAAAGTAAATATAAAAATAAAACCTCTAGAATTCAGCCTGGTCACTTCAGCAGCCTCGTGACTGCTAAACTCCAACCGTGTTTGGCACAGAGGCCTGATGGCCAGCGGTGCTGAGAAGCCTGTGCTCCTGTTAACTTTACAGAGCACTGCAGGTACTCGGCATTTCCAAATGGCCACAGAGCCCTCAGGAACAGCCTCAGGTGTAGAAAACTAACAGCACTTGGGAGAAGCCGAGATGGACCCTGAGCAAGTAGAAAAAGGTCATTATGGGCCCCATTAACCCTCAAAATAGCAGTTACATTTTGAGATATTTGGGGAATTGGTGCAGGTCCTGGCGTCAACAGCCCTAGAGGCTTAATAGCTTATTTCCTGGCCCAAATACAGAGATTAGAGAGTTTTGGGCAATGCTTTGCTACACTTCCTTATTCTTTCGACCACTCCCCACAATATAAATCAGATGGAAGAAGCAGGAAAAATGAGCACAAACTACCAGTTTGCCTCTATGGTCAGAGTTCCATACAAATGTATCGACAGGTCCGGAGATTTACAAACAACTCCTCTGCTTCACTCAGCTTCAGATTGAGGATTTTTCTACTGTAAGACAACTTTCCACTAAAGTTGCCGTATTCGTTGGTGGGAGCTGACAGCCCAGCACAGGAACAGTGTCCATGGGAAGGTTCTAACACACCGGTGCTCCACGCGCTGGCCACAGTCCATCAGCCAAGACATTTCTGGATTACCACTACTCTATCTCTTCTCTTTTTCACTGTAAATACATATCAGCCCCCATCACTTGGAACCGATGAACATACAGGCTATTTACAAATTTAATAACCTGCCAATTAGCAACACTGTGCTTCTGGCTGCCTGCTTTTGTCAATGAAGAACTACCTCTAGTAGATCTAATACTGCAACACGAGCCTTCCACTAAATATGTACCTAAGGCAACCAAATTTCAGTCTGCATAGGGATCATCCATCTATTCTTGAAGAGTTACTCTGCACAGAGGTGTTTATTATGCAGAGTCATACTCGTTCGAATAATCAGTTTGGATCTCTGGGAAACCCAGATTGGTTTGATCCAGAAGCTGAGTGAACTCACATGAATCACAGCACTTAATGCTCTGCGGAACTCAGTCCTAACACAATTATCCACGCCAGCAAGATACGAACAATTATTCAGAGCAGAAGAGGACTAAACGCTTTGCTGACACAACCACTTCTGTTGCCAGTGGTCGCCTCAATCATGTATCAAGGTTCTATCTTCATGTGCTCACTCGAGGGACCCATGCAGACCTTAACAGGGTGTCACCAACCACTGACTGCACTGGGGCCTCTAGGAAATAAGAAGCCATGTTCTGAAGACCGCAGAAAAACTGCCTGCAGCTAATGAGTCTGACAGAAGGAGTCAGAATTCACAAAATGAGCCTGACTGGTGACAATACACTTCCACATCCAACTCCTTATGGCATACCTTTGAAACGGCAACCGATGTATTCACAACCAACATACCTCACCCAGTGCCGTGCGTTACAGGGAGATGGGAGGTGATGATCTCAAAGAGAAACAATTGCACAGTGAGAGACTGTAGTCCTGAAGAAAATTAATCCGAATCCCTAATATAACCTTATTTATTTACCACCTGAATTGCTGATTCCCGATCAAGACAGTGGGCTGCTGTAGGAGAAATCCGCTCTGACCCAATCTTCAAGCAGACTCCAGGAACAGTCAGACAACATCCGAGAAACGGTGATAAGGGCAAAACAAGAAATTGGGAGGAAGGGCTGGTGTGTCCCAGCACTCAATCATACAGCAGTCAGAGGGTTAAGCAATAGCAACACATTATTATCAGCGTAGCTAGGACTGTTTTCACAGTCTCTAAAGGCTGTTTCATTCTCTCCAAAGCCCCACTGTGCAAACACGGCAGTTGTGCTGGGTTTGCTGTGCAGGGCACGGGGGCTCAGTCGTCTCCAAAAGGGCCAGAAGGAGCAGGGGATGGCTAGTAAAAGCCTGCAGTATAGAACACGCGAGACAGATGCAGGAAGAGCACAGCAGTACCTTTCAGATAAATGTTTTGCAGATAATTCTGCAATGACCATGAAGTGTCTTAGTCTACAAAGCTCACCCCGTTAAAGAGATCCCACAGAATGTCTGATGTCAGTTCCGCAGTCACTGTTCTGGAGTATCTAACACTTACTTTTCAGTTATTTATTATACATTTCCACTTAAAAGACATCTACTTAGATAAAAGATGAAAGACCATTGATAAAAGGTTGATAACAGATCAATTTATCCTAACAATCTTAGCACAAAAGCCATAATTTCACGTGCACCGTGGAAGGTTTCACGGCACTGCACAGCTGAATGTAACAACCGGCACATTTTAACACAGACAGACAGAATTAATCAGCTCAATTATGCTGAATTTTTTGGCACCTCTTTTTCTTCTTGCTTATCTACCTACCGAGTTCTTTCACAGCTATCTTTACCCAGGGGACAATATTAATGCCAAAGCAGCTATATGGAAGCAGCAGTGAGTATTTTCTAAATGGTAAAGTCACTCCTCTTCTCCCTCCTCTCTTTGCAGCGTTTCCTCCCAAAAGCAGGGGACTGCGCCTGCTTGCTCATCACTCTGGCTACCCTACACAACTGAGAGCGCTTTGTTCTTCTGCACCAGCAGTTCTGCTCAGGAACACTGAAACTGAATTTCCTTTTTTAGACAGCAAGGACGCAGACTTTCTTCCTCCTCGCCCTCCCTCTGCCTCCCCTCCCCCTGGCAGGCTGTGCTGTGCCCTCATCTTACCTCCAGCAGCAGCAGAAATCCATGTGGAGCCTCTTCCTCCTTGGCAGCTCTATGGCAACAGCAGCTCCCAGGCACCCACTCCTCTGCGGCTCTCCCTTTTCCTTCTGCAGAAAGATGCACAGTCGGTTTGCCCAGTGGATTAGCAAAGACAATTCTGATGGGATGTGAATTCACAAACACAATGCCAAAGAGATTTCAGCAAAAAACCTGCTCCCAGGGGTGCAAAGTTGTGTTCCCAGAGGAGCTGAATGTCAGTGATGCAAATAAGCAATAGTAAAGGAAAGCACAGAACTCCTTTTGTCTAATAAACCACAAAATTATCCTTATTCTACTCATCCTGGCCAGAAATGTGGAAAAAAACCCTTCTGAGCTTGAGATACACCAACTATCACATCCACATGAAAACCTGAAACTCCAAGTGTCTTGTTGTTTGACTGAGTCTTTATTTGTTATTAATGCATAAATGAAACCAGCAGGGTTTTTGTTAAATTCCTGCTGAAATAAAAAGAATAATGTCATACCAGATCTTGCAGGCTTGCAACTCATGGAAAAGCGCACAGAGGAATGTATTTAGAAATGGTAGCACAAGCTTCAGAGCAAGCAAAGGAAAAATATCAGTAACTGGGTGGTTGCTGAATACTAAACTATCAGCCTGCTTGGAAATTAGGGCTTTCCTGACTTTGCTACTTCAAAAATAAACAATAGAATGGGCAACAATTAAACATTGAATATGACAGCAAATAAACAATTCCTTAAGACTCAGGAACAATTTATAGCAGAAGCTCTTAAATGAAAGTACCTAGCGCGAGATAATACTAATTTGAACAGGGGCACATATATTTTCTGTATTTATTTACTGCAAAAAAAATTGCCAGTAAATTAAAATGTAACCCCTTTCAATAGAGGCGTGCAATAAACGGATCAATATATTTCTGTAATTCAGCCTGATCTCTCATTTCTGTCTCCTGCAGTGTGAAGAACAAAGGTTTCTGGCCAGTGCCAACTGCTGTGACATGATGTGCTATGAAGTGCGTGCCCTGGGCGAGCACAAGCAGCAGCACTGTCACTCCTGGCAAATAACACGGTCACCTGCATCCCCTCCGTGCTCCCGTCAGTGGGTGTCCGTGTCTGCAGCAGTGGATCCCAGGAAAACGTACGCAGCTGCTCCTGGGTGCAACCTGAGGAGAAAGGAATGATTTCCCTATTATCCTGCACCTTAGATGGTCCTTTTTATCTCATCTGGCAGTATTCTATTAGCACAGGAAATAATATATAATAGCATTCTGGGATGGGTTAAAGCACAAATAATTGGGACTAAGGATTGGCCTACAGAGGCTTTACAACACTGAAAAAAGCTTCCCCAAGCAACGGCAGAACAGTCACAGGAGTTTCTGAGCAGCGCCCCAGCAGCACCAGCTTCAGGGGCACCTCCTTCAGAGCCAAGCAACCGCATGCATCTGTAACACTGTTAAACAGAGAAGCCTTGTAAAATTTACATTTTTCATCAAAAAAAAAATCTCAGAAGGATTAACAAAACAAACAAACAAGTTACAACGTTTATCCTGATTAATTTTTTAAGCTTTACCCCAGGTACAGCCTCAGCTTCCTACCCAGAAGGGACTGCTCTGTAGGCTGAACCACAGCACACAGAGCAATCAGTCCCAGCCGTAAACAGTTTGCAATCTAAGAGATGCTTCAAAGGCAGGAGATTATAATTCCATTTTACAGGCAGGTGAACCAAGGACACAAAGCGGAAACTACTCATCTGTAACTTCACATAAAGCCAGTATCAGTGACAGAAACATAACTCCAGGAATCTGAGCTACGGCTTCCTGCAGAAACAATTAGACTCAATCTTCTGACAAGAAGTAAAGCTCAGTAGAAAGCTTTCAGTTTGCAGAAATTCAGATTTACCTTGAGGCAATACTTCTGACTACATAGCTCATCTCGTTAATGACAAAGTATTTATATTTATTGTTAACATTTACAGGTTGTAAACAAGCACTATAAACTGCAAAATACTGCTTTGGAGGTTAAAATGCTCTGCGAGGAGGAAGAGACTCCAGCTTACACACAAGGACAGAAAGAGCTTCTGCTAAAGATCACTGAACTCATTTCTATGAGATCTCACTCTTGCTGTTTGTACATGTTTTAAATATTCTGACAATTAAGGCCTGGAAGACACTCGTACCAAAGCTTCCTCTGATGCCTGAAAGCGCCATTGGGAAGGGGAAGGACAGAGTCATACGACTTGGTCTCATCAGCAGGACACAAGGCATCTATCACGGTGAGCACATCTACAACATGCATACACACAGATTATTACTTCTCTCCTACCAACTCTGCTCCTGTGAATATACCCCTGTAAAACCAAAGAACTGCTCGGCCTTTCTGGTGCTTTCATCTTGGCCTGGTTCCCACGCATTAGTTCCTCCTCCTAAGAACCTAACACTCACCTTTTTATCAATGAGAAAAGGTGCTCAAAAATAAAACACGGAGTATAGGTCTGCCTGCAGCGGCTGTGCCAAAAATTAAACAACTGGAATCAGCTCAGCCATTAAAAACTTCAAGCATCGCCAGTGGGCTGCAAATGGAATAACCATGAGAGTAAATAACTCCCCCAGACAGTTAACCGATATCAGAAGGAAAAACATTTTCTTCAAAGGAATGCAGAGGCTCATGCTCACCTTTCCCTCAGAACGGGAAAAACCGTTCTTTGCAGGCTGTATCACGGGAATACCTGACGTACACTATTCCACGGTAGTGCAGGAGCCTTCCAACCGGCTTCATAAATGACCCCCCGTACTCCGTCAGGGCGTTATCACCGGCTGCCACCTGCTCAGCCTCTCTGGCTTCCTTTACTTGTGCCACAGAAAGAAGCAGCTCTACCCTGGCAGCTCCTGTGTAACCTCTGCCAGAGATTTCCCAGCCTCCTACACGACTGAGCTCCGCAGCCTTCACGTAACCTCTGAGGCAAACGCTATCACCCCAGCGTATGGCAGAGAAAAGTGACGCGCAGAGGAAGCTCCCATTCCAATAAAACTCAACGACAAGTCTCTAATAAACAGCATCTGTTCGGTTTCAGTGCTAAAATTACATGACTGTGGTCAG
This sequence comes from Pedionomus torquatus, assembly GCA_013398155.1. Lineage (NCBI taxonomy): Eukaryota > Metazoa > Chordata > Aves > Charadriiformes > Pedionomidae > Pedionomus > Pedionomus torquatus. The sequence continues at coordinate 165,601 of VZRU01001708.1, forward strand.
GCCGGGAGTCCTCAGCACAACACAGAATAGCACTAAGGTCTCTGCGTGTCCTGGGCCCAGCTGCAACCTCAAAAACTGCAAGAAAGAATCTAATTGCTCAACCAAGGAAAACGTTCAAGAGCTCCAACTATGGCTATGGAGTTCTCCAGCATGCAGAGGACTGAATGGCTAAGAAAATCATAGAAACAAAAGTATATTTCTCTTTCAAGTATTTGGGTTGGGATTTTATTGTGCCAACACTCTTCTTATTACCAGAAAAATTACTAAAATCACAAGACCACCATAAGTGATCCCATACAATACTTTTCTTACTCTATACTCATTTAAAGAATTAATGATCATTTACATCCTCCTTCGAAAATGACACTTTTTTTTAAAATTAAGACTAGTGTTTTATTAGAAGCCCCAGGTAATGCTAACTGAAGGAAACGGGAAACTTTTCACAAGTTCAAAACTGGATGAAACTACATGTATCTATTATCAAAATAAGAAGCATTTAACTTCCCTTAGTTCTTTAGATTTTTGACCCTCTGAGACAGGGCTGAGAATCCTGGGTTCCTCTGAGACCCCAGAGCATTTCTGCCACTTCCTTCCAGCAGCAGGTTACAAGAACTTTCCCACAGTTTAAGAGAGAAACCATCTTAAAAATTCAGAGAGAAGTTCATTATTGCAGAGCAAGAAATATGTAAGAGAGAACCTCAGACCTCTGACGCACTAAGGTCACTACAGGTCTGAACTGAAGCTCCAAACTTGAAGAGGAAACAAGTTAATGGGTGAGTAACCTGAAATATGGAATTCACACCATTTTGCCCTTTCTTAAAAAACAAGGAAATTAGTCTTAAGCCGTTTAACAAATTCTTATCATCAAGGGGGAACAAAAGAAGGTCTTACTGGGAGTAAGAGAACTTTGGCTAAGAAACAAAACTGTTAAAGTGTAGCAGGAGCACAACTTGGAGAGCTGTAGCTGAAGGGATGGGGGAGACGAGCTCCCGAGCACCAGGCACAGGTCCCAGGCAGGTGAGCCCCTGCCCACGGCACAGCCCCTGCGCAGGGCTCAGAATCTCCAGGCGAGGAAGCACGTGGGACAATCCCACTAACTACAGCACCTTAAAGCCCACTGGCTTCCATATTCCTCGGCTCCTAAATCATGTAAGTGTTTTGGAAAACGCTCCCTGCTGGCCTAGTGCCCAACTATCCAGCGGGACAAAACTTCAGCTGGGAGAGAAACTTCTGTGTCTGGATGTACCTTCCGTTCACCCGACGAGGACATCTCTGAGATTTCACAACACGAGGTTGATTACAAAGAGTAGAAATATCTGTCAAAGCATAACAAATTTGTAAAACATCTTTTCAAGAGGATGACACAGCAAACCTAGCAGGCCAACGTGCTACAGTCATCATGATGCACTCAGACACTAAAGAACACAAGGCAATATTTCTCTGAGCATCAAAAACACTGCATCTTACAAATGTGATTTTCTGCAGTTTGTTTAGATTATAATTGCAGTGGAATGATTAAAAAAAAAAAAGCATAAATTAGAATTAAATAAACCCTGTGACTGCATTTAAATAACAAGCATGGGACTCCTGGAATTTGGACTTTCCCTCTCCCTTGGAGATGTTCCAGAGCCTTTCCTATCCCCTCCTACAGCCGAGAAAGCCTGCTTTTGTTGAGGCAGGATCCTCCGGGTACCATGAACTGAAAACCATTACTTCTTGCTAACAACACCCTAACAAATCATCTCGATCCTTAACGTGACCTGCTACGAATAAACTCTGTGTACAGCGACTCTCTGTGCCCTGCCAGTCTGGCAATCGAATCAGACACTGTACACACTCCGGCACCAGCCCTGCAAACGCAGGAGAAGGACTCGGGACCTTCCAGGATTCCCGTGGAGCATGTGACAGTTTCATCATAAAACCAAATCACGGTATGAGGTTTCTAAAAGGAGATTTCTGCAATTTCCTAATGCAAACTGTGACACCGCCTCTGCCAGAACATTGGTAAGCAGGGACTGCTCAACCAGAGCTGGGTTTCAGGAGGTGTCAGCTCCTACTGCTTTCTTTAGATACATCATTCCTCACTTCAATCTGCATGAATAATGACTGGAAAGCCAGCTGCCAAACCAGCTAGTCCATCTGTTACCCCCTGGTAATAAATGTATAATTATGTTCACTCTCTCTAAAGAGCTCATGATTCACCAGGATTGCCTTTTGGGGTGACATCTACTGAAGGATATAGCGTGCACATATGAATGTGGCCGTGGATTCTATCTTTAGCAGCTTGGGCATATTATTCAGTATCTTTTGGTGTCTCTGCTGCCTCCTGATAACACAAACCTGGCCCTTGAGGAGCAGGTTTTCAGTGGAGACTGCTCTAGAAAGCTTAGTAAGATTTCAGGTTGGGGGCTAGAACAAATCCCAGCGTCGATCCAAGATTTCATCAGTAACAAAACCTGACCTTTGGATACTTCTCACCACGATGCTTCGTGGTCAGAACACAAATAATCCCAGGCAGAGCACAGCTACCGCCAGTCTAAAAATACACGAAGCAGACAGGAGATCACAACTGAGATGGCTGTTGGCCCGGCTACAGCCCGTGAGATACTCCTCAAGCTCTGTGCTCAGGTACAGGGGCACTGAGGAGTACAAAATGTCAACACCTTTCCCTCTAGTGCAGCTGGGTCACCGCCAGGGTGACACTCCTGGATTTCTGCTATCTTGTGTCGCAAAAGGAAAGGACTGATTCAGTGTTTCCAACCCTCTGCTTACCCCAGGGTAATGAAACAAAATTTCTTTCCTCTTTCCATTAGGTGAAACACTTCCATGACGGATTCCCTTCCTCACATCCCCCCACCTGGAACATCTGCAGGAATTGCTGTAACGTGGGAACTGGTGATTTGTTTCTTAATAGATAATTTCATAGTTCCAGCCTCCAACACTTAAGGCAACCTCCGAGCATCGGAGAGGTAGAGACAGATCAGCAGAGACACCAAAAGATACTGAATAATA
>VZRU01001709.1:4916-15310 GCA_013398155.1 Pedionomus torquatus
CTCAAGACCTACACATATGTAAGATACTATATGCAAAAGATCAACATTAAAAGAAGTGGCTGCAGCTGAATACTAGTGAATTCATTGCCAAGATGAAGTCAAACCTAACTCACATTAAAACTGCTTATAGTTCTTCAAGCTTTAGACATGTAGGTTCATTAGAAAAAGATTTATAATGCTTTCCTCATACCTTGTCAGCTCAATTAATTCTCCAGCTGAAAAATGGATAACACCAGACTGTGGAACTTTTTAATTTTTTTAAGATATTAAGTAATGCCACAGGTCACAAATCTGAGCTGAATTATGAGACATTCTTTTATCCGAACATGAGATCCCCCTTCTGGCTATATACTTTATAAAAGTATCTATTTTTATATCTATGCAATACATCTATTATTTATAAAAGTATTCCTGCAGATCAAATCAAAATAAGAATTCTAAACAATTTTAAAAGTGTTTCTGAAAGAACCTATGCTATTTTTCTTTAGCTGAGGTTTAAGCCTAGCTACCAAAACTACTTAAGATCTGAAAGACTGACTTAGATTACCATTTCAAATTTCATTATTAAAAAACTGCAACATGCAAAAGCGCATTCTTCGCGTCAGTGCAATAGAATTACTTTTCTGTGTTTACTTCTTACAAAAATTTCCTGCATAAAAAGAAGCGAGATACACATTAGAAAAGTCATTAATTTAGTTCAAAACCCAAAAGTAACCACTGGACAAGACTCAAAAGATGCAGATGGTAGTTTTTGTAGCTTTCTGAAGTTTTGTTACTGTATCCAGAACAGAAATAGTATAAAATATGCAAGATGCAAGTTCTGGGGAACTGCTTTCCTTCTGCTGCCCGAGATACTCCAGACTGGCGCTGCCATGAGTTCGATGCACAAAAAGCACAAGGAATATGAAAAAAGACAAGGGAGAAAGCAGGGAAGATCAAGCTATAATGATTTGGTTGAGTTTCAGAGTTGATCATTATAGCCCTTAATCTAGTTCCAAGCATCTATCCTGGGTGACTACCTTTCCTTTTGCAACTACCAAATTCATATGCGATAATCTAAGCAGAGCTTTCATTGCAGGGATAACCTTAGAGCTACGTCCAGTTTAGTCTTAGCTCGATGAAAGTACCCACAACACAAATCGACACTCAGCTCATATCCACTCCAGTTCTACACTCGACTGTCCAACATGCAAAGGCTTCTGTGGTTTATCCTGAGGCTACATAACACCACGCACATGGCACCAACTACATAACTCAATTACTAGAAATCTTTTTTCAACTTTTTCACTACAATTCAAAAGTCTTCCCCACCAATTCAGTTAAGTACTTCCACCTTAAATGGTCTAGAAACAGGTTCTGGATAATGTTCTTTCTTTGAGCTGAGCTCTAGCTTGCCACTTTTGCAGAAAGTCATGTTAACACAAGCATCCCTTTGAGAGGGAACCACTGTAGGTCTGGAGACATGAGGAGCACATGGCAATAGTACACCTTGATTCCCTCTTTGAGACTGGGACAGTGTATTCTGCTAAGGATAACCCATGGTGATTTGACAGAATGCTCTGTAAAAGTATCAACATCCTGTACAGCCTGGAAGTTTTGGAGCATGACAACAAATATCCTATGCCTGCAGTGGATTGAGAAATTGTTAGCAAAGTAACATACAAGTACTTACATGAGGAACCTGTCCCTGCCCCTTGGTGACTGAATTGCAGATAAATACTATCAGGTCATCGACAATTTATTATTGTATTTTTAGCTGAAACTTTCCTATCAAAGGTTTCTACAGCTCGGTAGGTCCTTGGTTTAGTAAAGATGGTTCTTTGCACTGTCGTCTGCTGGGTAAGTTTCTTCTCCCAGTTCATTGATACGCATCTACGCCATTCCCAGTTACTGTTCCACCAAGCTCTTATGGAAACCCAGCATCAAATCTTTCATCACCTGGTAGGATATCAAAATAACTTGCAATATAACATTTCTGTTCAGGTGCTGGGAAATATAGTGGGAATGCAGTTATGTTCATAATCACTATATATTGTTCCCTGCAACCTACTCCATGTACACAATACCCTGCACCCCCCAGCAAGACTAAACTTTAAATTTTAAGAACTGTCAAACTCAGTATAGAGGTTTTAGTACCTGGACATAGAACATGCTGGTATACTCAGTGAACAGAAGTCCACATTAACTTTGTACTGCAGTTGCAGTGATACCGTGGTTCAATTAGGTCAGTTTTATTGACACAGTAAATGTGTTTGTTCTTTAGGATAGGTATCAGTACAGCCATAGTCTTCAGTTATGGATTCTGCTTAGAAATAGAAATGTTTGGGGGGTTGTTTTGTTTCTGTTAAAAGTTGAGGCATCCACAACACCAGAAACAACCAGAATGCTATGACAAAAATGTCTGAAGCCTTTGAAACAGATCAAAAGTACAGTGATTTGTTTGATCTAATTTGCTTTAAAAGTGGATATTGAAATATTTAACACGCTTAGTTCCCACATAAGAAAAACAGCATGCAATTCCCCTCTTTCCTCCAACCCCAAAATCTCTCTCAGGAACCTTCTCCAGCTTTTCTCCTGTAAAAAGGTTTCCTTCTAGATCTAAATACGATAATCAACAGGAAGAAACCAAACTACTATTGCGGAGCAATATTCCATTCTGCAGTAAGCTGAATTCGCTTAACCTCATGATCAAAATGTACAGTACATCTCACTATTCCCTCTCATGTTTGTAGAAAATTAATATTCTGGGAAGGTGCACTCAGTGTGTGACTGAATTCACAAATGATACTATCAGCAATAAAAATAAATAAATCATGTTTCATACTAAGACACCATGGCTTTTTTTAGATGAAAATTATCCTTGAAAACAGACATAAAACATAATCAAATAGACCAAGGAAAGAATGAAAGAAAATCTCAGAAGGGTTTAAGTATTTGAGATAAAAGACATATAAAACAACTTTGGATGTAGGGGGAACAAAAACCACGCTTGAATAAGAATAGAGAGAAATATCGAACAGGAGCAACATTTTTGTGCTTTAGAGTCCATGTGTCTTCCTTTCAGTGATCCCCAGTGAAATCAGTAAGAATGTATACAAAGCCACACTGGAAAAGCAGCACTGAAGTATGAAATAAATGTAATAGGAGAAACCCAAAGGTTGCAGCTATGCTCACTATGTGAGAAGTTATTTCATACCTTCCTATTACATCTACACTCAAAGAATTGCAATATTTTATACTGGTATTTTATAAAATTCCTTCAACATTAAAGCAAGAATTGCAGTGAACATGGAATCAATATTTCTTATTGATAGTAGGCAAACATATTATAGAGAGATCATATTACTCAGCATAAGTAGTACTGGCTATTGCATTACTACAGTCTTTAAAAATCATCCTCAGGACACAAGTATTTGTATCTCAGTGAGGAAATATGCAGTCATGTGAGTTTTCACTTTACTACCTAAAAATCTATAAAATTCTTCTTGGATGACCTTAAAAAAAAAAATATTCCATTTGACAAACTACCACATTCCTAATTGATAAACTCAGAATTCCTGAGCATAGCCATGAACTCAGGACAAAGCTTATTGCATGATCACTTCCACTTTGTGCTTCACTTTTCCACTGTCCATCAGTTCTTCATTGCAAACACCATAATCCTACTTTCAGTGTCTAATATAACAAAAAAAATGAACTCCCACATGTCAGCCACTGCCATGTCAAGGCATCACCACATTCTGCTCTCAATGGCCCCAGCTACCCTCCTCACGTAAAATCCAAGTTCATTCTTTATACAAGACTAAGTTTTGTAGTGATACAACTATTTTGCGCGTGTACGAAAGGTACTATTTTTTACATTGGGTCAAGAAACATCCCTGGTTCTCCTAGCACTGGGACCAGCCACGGTATCACTTCCACAGTGGCTGAGAGAAGTTCACTGGACCAGTCCACTGCAACCAGCATTTCAGTGGAAGTTTTAGGATATTGTCTACGAAGTGGATTCAGAGCATCACAAAGGTACAGGAAAGTATTCCCTTCCTCCCTGCTCTTCTGAAAACATTTTGTTGTTGTTATTCTCAGAGTCAATTATCGTAGTGGCAATCACTGGACCGCTCGGTGGGAAGCTAAGCACCCACAACCTGGATGGTGCCCAGTGCTCAGGCTGGTGCCGTGCCTGTGCTGTTTGCTGCACAGGAAGGTTTCAGCCTTAGGGCATAGCAGTGTTCCAGTACCAAATGTCTCACTTTGCCCAATTACAGCTTTAGAAATTCACAAGGGAAGTATCCAGGGATTACTTGGGCCATCACATCTTTTAGGGCACTTCATTTCATATGCTTCAGGACTAGTTTTAAATGTTTTAGACATGTGTATTAGCAACAGAGAAAAAAAAATAATCCAAACCCAAAGCTGAAACTGAATTGGCCTCAACAATGATGAAAAAGAAGCAAAAATTAATCTCATAATCAATAGGTACTTAGACATAATATCTACCATTCTGTGCCAGAAAGTTATAGAGAACAGGAGGACTCCACAGGACTGAAAACTGAAAATAATGATGAAAGATACTCTGCACTGAGACTAGGTCAGCTGCAATACTTTTCAACTTGGCACAAGAAAAATTAACAGAAGTTTCTTAATTGACTAAACCACATCTGTCTAACATTTTGACAGAATTTACAAAGAAGTTTGTTGCGGCCACTGAGGCATGTCAATACAGATCTGGTAACTTGCATTATTATAAACCAGTCATTTTTATAAATATTTCTTTGAGAACTAACATTTTCATAAGTAGACTTATGAAACTCTAAGATCTTGAATAACACATCTCTGAGTGAATTATAAGCAAGGGGATCCACTGATTTCAATGGGATGCTCCAAGCAAGCAAGAACAGAATCATAGAAGGGTTAGAGTTGGATGGGACCTTAAAGATCGAGTTCCAACTCCCCTGCCATGGGCAGGGACACCTCCCACTAGACCAGGTTGCTCAAAGCCCCATCCAGCCTGGCTGACAGAACAGCACCCCACAGATACATACAGTACCCTTGCAAAGGATAACAAACAAAAACAAAAAAAAAGAAGTTTTTTCTTGACTCTCATTTACCCTGTCAAATGCATACTTACCCAGGGCAAGGCAGCACCATGTCAGAGTTAGCCAAACTAGCGCATTTATACAGCACCATGCAGGGATATTAGCTGAGGTCTCAGAGAGAATATAACCTCGTTAGAGCAACATTGTGCATGGGCTAATTAGGCCTGTCTCTCAAGCAAGGCTAATTATTCCCACTACAGCACCACACTGATATCGCTCTGTGGCTTCTGGGTTCTGGAGCTAGATTATTCAGCAATAGCTGAGGGATCTCTGCCCCACGCTGTATTCAAAATTGTAAACAAAAACATGAGAAATGGCTGTATTATTCTGAGATAGCGGCATGATGCACTGCACTGTCTCGCTTCATCTATCAAGGACATCAAAATGAAGGATTAATATGTCTATGCTCTGAAATAATCTTTTAAATGGGAAATTCCACCACTAGACCAACAGTTGCGCTAGAGAGAAAGTTGGATTGAGGGGAACAAATATCCCAGGACTGGAGTCCAAGGTGGCTACAAGCATCTCACGAGCCATGTGCCACACTCAATAAACGCTCAGAAACAAGAAAAGGTAAAGGAAGAAGGGGAATATCAAGATTTCTGCTGTTTTTTCTTAAAGATAAGCTTTGAGTAAAAGCTAGTGCAAAACAAAAGGTTTCTTATTCTGTTGGCAAGGCAGGTCCCAAACTGTCCCAGAGTAGATCAGAGTCCCTGGACCATGACGGAGCAATGAGCACAGTTAACTGAGAAACCCTGGGATGCCTCTACCGCAAGTTCCAAGGCTTAGGAGACTTTGGTTTGGTTTTTTTTTTCTTTTATTTCAGATGCAAAAGCTGATAGCCAGTCTGTGTCAATGAGAGGCCTTGCAGAGCCCAAACCAGAAAAGGGCCGGTGAGCTGGGACTGGGGCCAGGAAGCACACGAGGGCCCAAGTCTGGGCAGCTGCAGGTCGCAGATGAGACTTGTGCACCAGGTGGATTCAACCAGGCAAGAGAGTAGTCTGCATCAGGTAGGGAAAAAGGACATGCAGTATAAAAGGAAACCCAGTATTTTTTACATAAAATGTACAAAATTGTTGTGTGTGAGGTGGCCAGGAAGGTTCCTGTTTATTCAATGGAGAAGTGTTCTTTGTATCTTTATTTCAGCTATCTTCTTAGGGAAAAAAAAAATAAAAATCTTTGAAATAAGGCAAGGTGAGGTCCCTCACATCACCACAGAACTGAATGCATCTTGTTTTAACACATCTCTAACAAGCAGCCTACCATACAAGAATGAAGACCTAATAAACTCCGCCAGTATTTGAGCCCTGGGCTGCTGACACACACTTCTGGGATAAGACTGAGTTGCCAATAGCCTTCCATTAAGGACAGTGGTTTTGTCCAGTGCCTGTTGTGATGCCAGGTAACAATAAATCTACTTTTCAAAAGAAAGTCTAATAGGAAATGTAAGCTAACACTTTAAGCCATTGACATACTGTATCCACTTTCTTTTCTAGCTGCCAGTGGCTACCAGTATAAAGATTTGAAAGTACAAGTATTAGCTTCTGCTGAAAATGAAAGAAAAAACCAAAACAAAACAAATAAGAAACACAGCTGTGATGACAGTTCATTCCCTAGAATTCCAATAGAATTAAACAATCAGTTTTGATGAGGGGAGCACAGGGAGAAGGCAGAAAGACATCAATTTAAAGTCAATTTACCTTTGTGGTCACTAGGCTGTAAATTAACAGCTCTTCTGTAATAGCATAAGCAAAGAGTTCTTTTGCTGTTTTACTTAATGCTTACCATGTACAAAAGATATGGGTCCAAAATTTGAAATCCCAGACAACACGATAATACAAGAAATCACAAGAATACAGGGATTAATCTGGTCCCACTCTGTCCTGCTATTTAACCTGTCCATCACAAACCTTTTATTTTTTTAAACCACGAATAGAAGACTATTCGGATCATTGCCCACATCTTCCCTCGTTGCACAGCTTAGAACCCTCATCAATACCCCAAATACAGCATTTGAACTCCAGCAGAAGAGTGACAAATACCATAAAGTCCACTAGGTATTGGACTACTGCAAATTTACAATCACAGGCATAAGTCATAGAGAGCATAAAACCTTTGACATTAGGAAATACTGATTTAGGGAACAGAAAGAGGAGACATTTTGTTCAAAACTAATCAATTCATAAAGACAATTTTGAAATCCCAGTCTGTAGAAAAGAGAAATACTGATAGGAACCAAGCATTTAATCTTTAACAGGTGTATACATTTTCTACAATACTGGTATCTATTTCATACAAGCTGACAAAATTAAAGATTTTATTAACACAAAGCTTATCCCATCCACCCTCCACACTTTTATGGAGCCATCAAGGTTCTAGTGCCTGATTATTTCTGATAAAAAGATATATCTTTCTAAAGCTGGTGATGTGCCAAGTACTCAGTGACGCAGTGACAAATAGCCTTTTCGATTCCTGACAAAATACTCCCTCTGCTGTACAATATACACTGTTACATAAAGCCCAATGCACATACATACATATTTGAACTATGAAAAGGTCACGGCTTTCATAGGTCAGACAATTTACTCCTTCAGATTTTTTTTTTCTTAATGACCTTGCTGAAAATAGAAATATCATTTGTATCCACCAGATACAAAATTCGTTGTGACTTAGTTCAAACAAACAGGATGAATATACAAAGGTATAAACTTATATAGGTGTCTGGGCCTCAAAGACTATAACCTGCCTAAATTATTTCATTTCAATTTAGAGCAAATGTTAGAAAAAACTCAGACACAGATAGAAATGTCTAAATACAAATATCTAAATATAATAATAAGTAATACAGAATGAATTCATTCAGCCATAGTTTTGTTTTGTTTGTGTTTTACTGTTTCTATTATATACACAGAATTTACCTGCATTGAAAATGCTCTGTCTCTATGACTTCATCATGCCTTTAGAGTAAACAGTAAGGTGGTAAAGACTGAAAATTTTAATATTTCTGATGGGCTAGAAGAATATTTCCAGATAAATTTTCCATTTAGAAATTGTATAACCCAAAGGACATAAAGACACTTGGAAAACCGAAGGCATTCAGAAGGCCACATGTGAAACAAACCAAAACGTCTGTGCCAAGTACACCAGAATGAAGACCTGCCCATCCCATGCAAAACCAGACCAACCTGCAGTAAATGAACTCTTGGAGTTACGGAGTGGTGTCTGTGTGCCATCCAAGTGGCACGTGTCACAGAGTCTCTGTGCCAAAGAACACGGAATGACCTCTCCAATTTATATCATACATCTGATTTAATATTTAGTGTGCACAACCTCTCCCTCTGCCCCAGAAAGCTCAACACTTCTCCTAGGAGACCACCAGAGTACACGCACAGCCACAGAATAAAACACTACTGTCCACAAAGAGGTATATTTTTCAACTGTTTAAATGGAGTGCATCCATAGCCACAGAATAAAACAGTATTATCCATACACAGAGATATAATTTTCAGCTTTTAAAAAGTTACAGCTAGTTTCTAAGTATGGACATTGGTTTTTTTCTGCATTCAGACAGTTCACTAATCTACTTCAATTTACATTAGTAGTCCCTGATGCAAACACTTTCTCCCTGCCCCAGGCTCTTTCGCTCATACAATTTCAACTCATAGAAATGTGCTTAAGAAACCAGTAATCGAGGAATAAAATCATCTGCATTTCATACTTTCACGGTGTATGTTTTAGGTTTATTCCACAGAGGTGTTAAGAAATTCAAGTTCTAATTCAAGGCATATTGTCATTATGCACTAAATTTCATTAAAAATTCAAATTTTATCTAGCTGTCATAAAGTGCATTTATAGAAATCAGCCGTTCCAGGGCAGACATATGAAAATACTGTATTAAGAATAATGCTGGCTTATCTGGGAATACAAAACCAAAGAGAATTTCTTTCCAGAAATTCCATTAAAATTATTCTTTTTAAAGTAGAAGCTAAAGATGAATTACTTCTATTAAGTACTAAAAAAGAGGTTTTTTTCAATTGTAACATTAATAGTTAATATACCTCCTTTTTATTTCAGAAGCATGCCAGGAATATATAATTATCATACCAGCAGTATCCAGAGGAAATTCCCTTTGCGTTCTTCTCAAAGGCAGCACGATAAACATCATTGTTTGCTTTTTAACAACTCACAATTGCAACAAGCTGCAATGTATGCTAAATTGTATGTACAGAGGGAGGAAAAAAAAAAATCCATCTTGCTCATATCACACCTTTGAGTACATGTGCCATAAGGATATACAGCAGGAAGAACAACCACTCCATTCAAAGCAAGGACCAGGCCATGACTGATTACAGTCCCAGCATCCCTCTATAGCCTCTGTTTAAGCAAAACTTGGCAAGATCGGCCCTTTGCAGTGTACCAGTACTGCCACAGGATGGCAGAAGGAACACCTGATAATTTCACTGGTTTAGCAAATTCCCAAGATGCTGGTGAAATCCTGTAACCAGCTGAATTCTCCGCTGCCCGCATTCCATCACATCTATAGAAATAGTGACAATTACGTGCAGGGTCTCACTGGCAGAAGCTTACACAACATTGTGAAGAGCCTTAAACACCATCAAAGTAATAATAGCATTAGTGCTACTCATTTCCAAGTTATAATCACAGAATTTTCATCTCTTAAGGACTACAAAAAATAGTTGTAGTTTATGCCTTACTGAGAGAAAAAAAAAAAAAACAACCAGAAAGTTTTTAAACTGTATTATCAGTCAGTTGGTGGCAGCTGGAACATCCCTTTGTGCCAATCTTACAGCAAAAGTACAGTGTGATGCACCTCCAAACATGCAATCATAAAATAGTTTGAGCTGAAAGGGGCCTTTAAAGGTCATCTAGTGCAACCTCCCTCCAATGAGCAGGGACATCTGCAGCTAGGTCAGGTATCTCAGAGCCCTGTCCAACCTGACCTTGAGTATTTCNGAATAGTTCAAGTTGAAAGTGCCTTTAAAAGTCATCTAGTCCTATTCGTGACCCCTTGTCCTATTCCAACAGACCCTGCTAAAGAGTTTGTCCTCGTCTTTACTGTAGGCCCCCGTGAAGTACTGAAAGGTCACTATAAGGTCTACCTGGAGCCTTCTCTTCTCCAGGCTGAACAATCCCAACCATCTCCACCTGCCCTCACAGGAAAGGTGCTCCAGCACTGTGACCATTTTTGCAGCCCTCCCCTGGACCTGCTCCAACAGGTTCATGTACTTAGGCTGGGGGCTCCAGATCTGGATGCAGTACTCCAGGTGGGGTCTCATCAGA
>VZRU01001709.1:16478-44183 GCA_013398155.1 Pedionomus torquatus
ATTAAGTACTAAAAAAGAGGTTTTTTTCAATTGTAACATTAATAGTTAATATACCTCCTTTTTATTTCAGAAGCATGCCAGGAATATATAATTATCATACCAGCAGTATCCAGAGGAAATTCCCTTTGCGTTCTTCTCAAAGGCAGCACGATAAACATCATTGTTTGCTTTTTAACAACTCACAATTGCAACAAGCTGCAATGTATGCTAAATTGTATGTACAGAGGGAGGAAAAAAAAAAATCCATCTTGCTCATATCACACCTTTGAGTACATGTGCCATAAGGATATACAGCAGGAAGAACAACCACTCCATTCAAAGCAAGGACCAGGCCATGACTGATTACAGTCCCAGCATCCCTCTATAGTCTCTGTTTAAGCAAAACTTGGCAAGATCGGCCCTTTGCAGTGTACCAGTACTGCCACAGGATGGCAGAAGGAACACCTGATAATTTCACTGGTTTAGCAAATTCCCAAGATGCTGGTGAAATCCTGTAACCAGCTGAATTCTCCGCTGCCCGCATTCCATCACATCTATAGAAATAGTGACAATTACGTGCAGGGTCTCACTGGCAGAAGCTTACACAACATTGTGAAGAGCCTTAAACACCATCAAAGTAATAATAGCATTAGTGCTACTCATTTCCAAGTTATAATCACAGAATTTTCATCTCTTAAGGACTACAAAAAATAGTTGTAGTTTATGCCTTACTGAGAAGAGGAAAAAAAAAAAAAAACAAACAACCAGAAAGTTTTTAAACTGTATTATCAGTCAGTTGGTGGCAGCTGGAACATCCCTTTGTGCCAATCTTACAGCAAAAGTACAGTGTGATGCACCTCCAAACATGCAATCATAGAATAGTTCAAGTTGAAAGTGCCTTTAAAAGTCATCTAGTCCTATTCGTGACCCCTTGTCCTATTCCAACAGACCCTGCTAAAGAGTTTGTCCTCGTCTTTACTGTAGGCCCCCGTGAAGTACTGAAAGGTCACTATAAGGTCTACCTGGAGCCTTCTCTTCTCCAGGCTGAACAATCCCAACCATCTCCACCTGCCCTCACAGGAAAGGTGCTCCAGCACTGTGACCATTTTTGCAGCCCTCCCCTGGACCTGCTCCAACAGGTTCATGTACTTAGGCTGGGGGCTCCAGATCTGGATGCAGTACTCCAGGTGGGGTCTCATCAGAGCAGAGGGCTTTCTGTTCAAGGAACACGTAGCCTCTACACAACGCAAAGGTAAAGCAGGATATAACTGAGAATGAACCAGCAGGGCACTGGCATCAAAGAGCTGCCCTCAGGCAGAAAGTTACCTCAGGAGTTATTTTATTTGCCTTTTCTTTTCAAGCTGTTTATTACCACTAACAGGTATTCAAGAGATGCAGAGTAGTTTGAGATCATGACATGATAAATAATCAGCTAAGGCAATATGCACCCTAAAAGAAGGGCTTGCTTATATAGGACATTGGCCTTCTTTGATGCCATAGTCCCAGGTGTAGATACTACTCCTACAGTCACAAGACCAGCAAAAGAATGAGCAGATCTGGATACTCATTGGTTTACCCATGTCTTCAATGATAGCACACCTTCTCCTTACTTACAGCTACTTGCAGCTCTGACATGAGGAGACTCCAGGAGGATAGAAGCTTCTGTCTCCATCGCTCTCCTTTTTCTCCTGCCAGAGGAACTGGATGTTCCACATGGAGGGAAATTTGGGAAGGAAGTCTGCAGGAAATTTCTGAACTTCTGAAGTTCAGAAGTAGTAACCACATCTTTCTTTCTTTAACCCAAGATTACCGGATCATACTTAAATTTTTTGGTGTAGCAAGCTGAGGAGATAAAGTCTTAATCACAGACTCTATGGGAGATTTTAGACACATTTTTTCCCATAGGAAAGGAATATTACAAGATACCATCTCACAGCTTTTGATCCACTGAAATCATGAAGTCTACTCTTTTTATTAGGCCAGGTAATTTTTGCATATCTGCTGAGACACATCTCTCTCTCCTGCATCAGGTAAGAGCCTGAATTGGGTTTCTACATTTTTTTTATTCTTATGCATGAAATTGAAGACTTTTCATGTTAAAATTGCTATATCTCTTTCCCACTGAAAGAAAAAAGATGAAGAAGTAACTGATATTGCAGACAAGATCTCTTTGCTTTGGCTGAGAAAAAAAAATGCTACTCACTGAAAGAAAGAAATTATATTAGTTTCAGAGTAATGGTAAGAACAGGGTTTTTTCCTAGGTTTTGAACAAGGTTAAGGATCCGGCAAGTTCAGTCAATTGAACAATTCCTGTATTTTAGCTAATCCAAAGAACTGAAAGTGTTGTGTCTGCTACTGAACTTGAAAAAACATTAACCACACCTGAAATTTCCAGCCATTTCTGCAGTATTTGCCATGTCATATGTTTCCAGTAATTTCATGACAGACTTGCTAGATATGCTCAGCTAGTATTAAGAATCTTTTTCCGAGCAGAAAATCCATCTCTGGATTTATCCAAATGGAATTAATGGAAGCCAACAGCCTCTAGAGCGGTTTTTATTTTTCCAGGCTACTGCTCAGTTCCTTTTGTTTCTTCCTTGGAAAGCACCACGCGCTGCTCTCTCCTTTAATAAGGCACTGGCTTAACCAATTTGAAGCAGCCCAATGGTAGTCTTAAATTAATTACAATGTCATCCATCCCTTCCCCTG
This sequence comes from Pedionomus torquatus, assembly GCA_013398155.1. NCBI lineage: Eukaryota > Metazoa > Chordata > Aves > Charadriiformes > Pedionomidae > Pedionomus > Pedionomus torquatus. Next base: position 19,167 of record VZRU01001709.1, read on the forward strand.
ACATCTGAAGATGACACCTCGTGGCAGCCTCTCCTTTAGCATTGTCTTTAAGAGTGATACATGACTGCAATTTTCTTCCATCTGCTAGCACTGCCAGTGTAACAGCAAGCCTGGGGAATTTCTGTTGTTGCTGCTACTTTTGATGAGAACAGATTTGCCCCTTTAATACATACAGCAATATTTGACGGTGTAGTAAGAAAGTACCAGACTTCGAGCAGTTCTGTGTTTGTATCTATGGCTGCATCTTCATTTTACACAGCACCATTGACAGTCTATTAATTTATCAGCATTACAAGCCCCAGTTTTCTTATCCAAACTAGGCTTGAAAGTTGCTACATCTGGATAAACAAATGCATCCTGGATTTCAGCTGGCACTTCGGGATCTGCAGCTACACAGAAGCAGGCAGACCTCTGATGGAGTCACTTCTAGGACACAAACTACGGAGGACGTTCAATCCTTTATTGGTTTGGGGTTGGGTTTTTTTGTTAATAAATGTGTGTTTTACTTGTTTTTTTCAAAGTCTGTTTTGCTTCCCTGGATTATGGATGTACACAAATTTGCACTGTGAACTGTTATTTCCTCCTTTCCTTCAGTGAACCTTAGCAATTGCACAGATTCCCCTAAAAGCAACTGTAGAGTCAATATTCCAGCCACAGAAACTGTATCTTTTCTAACAGCTTTTTAGTTAAGTTTTATTCATAATTCAGTGATCAGTTTAAATTTGCATTCGAGCAGTCTTGTGCGCTTCCTAACGGATTCACAATTGAAATGCCTTCCTCTTCTGTTACCTGCTGTTGATTGCTTCAAACGGGTTTAATGATTGAGAATACAGACCATAATACTAAATATGTTTGCGTGTTCATCCGAGTGTAAATTTGTGCTAAAAATAAACATGAAAGGCTTTACATAATAAGCAAAGCGTCATAAGAGTACATCACCCACTGGAGCAGCTTTGTTAAAATTGTAACTCTATCAAGAGCATGGATGAATCAAGACCAATTGCAACACCTCTTCACTGAGTGGATCACATTCTTTTTTCCTCATACATGAATCAAAAATAATTCAGAGTCATTACATCTTGACAGATGCAGAAAATATCACTTTGAAGTGAATTTCCAAATAGCCTTTCGAATTTCATTTGAGAAAGATAGGCAGTAGATATTTCAGTGAAGTTCTGCTTAACTCATTTTGTAAAGAGATTGGGGAAAAAATACTACCATTATGAAGAAGCACAATGTCAATCAATTCTGATGTCTACAAAAAAAAACAAAATCTTCCTGTTCACATCAACTTTCAAAGGTCCAGCTCCAGCTTTCATTTTTGTGCATATGAGACACTGAAAACTCTCCTAAATGTTTTCCCTGATGTTAAATTTGTTCTGAATGTAACTCATTTCATACTATAAATTAAAGATTGCTCATCACCTTTGTTACTAAATGGCAGAAGATACAAATCTGCATTCCTATATTTGGAGACTCGCTGTTGGTCCACTCAAAGCTGTGAAGGATCCTTATTTGATCCTACTAGTAAACATGAGATGACCTTTACATTTGCTCGTTCAACTTTTCACACAAGATACTGCAGAAGACAAAATTAGCCTAAAACTAGAAGCGTGTGTAAAGCAATAAAATAGAACAAAACAGAAGAACCTCAATGAAATTTGAATCTGCCTTTGAATTTTTACTTTTCAACATTTTAAAAGTTAATTTTTCCAAGTGAGTTGGAAGAGGCAGCCCAAAAATACGTTCTTTAATATCAAATCCTGCCTATCTCACTCTTAACTTAAATCCAAGAACTTTGCAAGAAAAACATTGCTATTAATCTCATGTAAAATGTACGAGAAAATTATCTTTTGGTATCAAATCCAACAGTCTGTTTGCAAAGCTCCTCATATCAGTCATCTTCTCAAAGACAAACAATGGGTTTCTTCCTCCAAAGAATGTTTAGGATTACTTTTTTAGAACAAAAGAATGACTATATGCGAATATATCTAACTACATGTTCAGGTAAATACTGCAGCATTTATCTGCACTGTGTTTGCAATTTAAAAGCCATTTTCATAACTACAGTGGCAAGTGAGAGAATGATAATGAAAATTTTGACTTCAGAACACAAGATGGCAGCCTCCAAAAGGGAACAGGAAGCTGTCCCAGATGACTTCCAACAGTTATGAACCTTTTCATGGTGACCTTAGGTCTTAGACTGCAGGAGTCCAAACTTTACCATCCTTTTCATGGGATTAATTACAGAAAAAAACCCAAAAGTATGAAGCTAAGATGTATTTCATTAAGATAAAAGAATATTAAAAGTAGCTTTTGGGAAGTATTTTGCATATTTCCATCAATAACTTCTCAACACTTCACTTCCAAAGGCAAAAATGCACTTACTATTCCACAACCAAAAATTAACAAATAAGACTTGCTAATACATATACATAAGATCATCCAAGAACTATTTACCTCTTCGCCATGCAAAAAATAATTAAATAAATGCTTCCTCCCATAAACAGACACATTTTATGTACATATGGCTACATCGCAATGTACAAGGGAGCAGCTAAAGCATGAGATTTCAGTTACATATCTAGATCATATTAATCCCTATTAAACTTCACGGATTTTGCTGGTTACCTGAGACTGTGCTGAATACACTATACACAGCAGAGGTCTAGCACAGTTTCCTTTCCTCCTTAAACAATATGCAAACTGTTTGCATACAAATCAAAACATAACTCCATTGATGGGCTTCATCTTCTGTAACTACCTACACAAATCAGACAAGCCCTTCCAGACTCCCATGAAGCAAAGAAAAAGACTGAACCACAGATCTCATAAGGAAACTTAGGAGAAAGAGAACTTAAAAAGCTATTTTTTTACATTATATTAAAGTTATACATAAAAACTATATATTGTATATAAAGTTTTATATATAAGTTATATTTTGACACAACCTTCATCCAGCTTATTAACGCAGTAATGACTCGATGGTAGGTTGCATACATGATCCCACAACATAATACAAGTAACTGCTCCATTCAATGTAGTTCCATTTGCGTTCACATCACAGTAATGATAATGACTTAATTAAGTCATTATCAAGTCATATTTAAAATATATGTATGACTAAGTAAAACAAAATTATATCTAAAAAACTCCTCAGTTGTTTTTCATCTTTTTAAGCAACATATATTCCAAAAGTAACAAATCAGTACACCACTAAATTTATTACCCTAATGACTAGTTGATAAAAAGTAGACACTTTCCACATCACAGATAAGTAGTACTTTCCCCCTCTTTTGTAATCACAGCTTTTACTTCCTCTTTTTTTCAGAGGCAAAGTCCTTTCTGTCAACATTACTCACTAAACTCCTTGCCTGAAGGCACGTATTGCCAGCCCCTGCCTGGAGGGGAAATCCAGAGCTGTTTAGACTATATACTTAAACCTCTAAGTTACTAAAATAAGGCAAAACTAATCCATGTTCAAAATAGGAGAATCCAACTGTGCTGACAGTAGTGAATAAAATATATCAGGGACTAGAAATTTAGATTTACAGTACTTACTTGGGACACCAGGTCAAAAGAGACAAGGAAGACACCACAACATTGTGCATCCTACAAGAACCGTGTTATCTGGAAGGTTTCTATACCAACCAAACACTTCCCCACAAGCCATATGATACCACAAAATGATTTGCAATATAGAAGACCAAAGTGACAAAAAACTTTCATGTCTCATAAAGTTTAAAGACAATTTAAAGCTGGAGGCTGGCACACGAGACAAGTGAGTAGGCAGGCAAAATCCTTTGCAAGAGCAAGGCCTGAAGGATGCTGCAATGAGAATCATAACTAATATAACAGATGGTAGAGCACAGCATACTCTTGTATTCTGGCACATTTCAGTTACTGCCTATCATTTGGTTGCACCTGTGTCTTTCTCTACTCAAAGATTAAAGTCCTGGGAAGCTGAACATATTTTGCTTCCATTTTTTGTCCCTTCCACACAGTTCCTCTGGCTCTTGATTCTCTGAGGTCTCCACCCAGGCAAGCTGTCATCTCAAGAAAAGTGGCATGTACTTGAGGTTTGATCTGAGACCTCATGAAATCAGACAGCCTCCAGGCAAGGAGGAAAAAAAAACAGCCACTAAGCCATTCCTATAGGCTGTATCGCCTTAGGAATCCATTTTCATACTCATTGTCTGTAGGGTCCGGACATTTTTCCTTGTGCTTTTTCTGGATATCCATATAATGTAGCTTAAATGACAAGCTGTTCTCAGTACAGGGAGATCTGTTTTCTTGCCTCTCAGGCTACTCTTTTTCAGAACATCAATTCTTTCATTGGTCTTTCCTTCCATCCCTTCTACATTGCTCCAGATGGACTCCTTCCAGCACCAGAACTGGGCCCTTCTCCAGAGTAAGCTACACAAAAGTGCTGATCAGAGTAAAAGTACTCTCTCCCATACATTTGACATAAAATGCCTCCTTAAACATGCCAGTAGGATGCTTGATTTTTGTGTGCTATGATGATGTGTCCAACTCAAGGACAGCTTGCAATGCACTTTATATCCCAGAGCATTTTTTGCTTCTTAGCTAGCCTCCCATGTGTGGTGCACTACATATAAGTGCAGTACTTTGCACTTTACTAGATTGCACTGCCTTTATTTCAAGCCATTTTTCCAATTTTTTCTAAGTCATTATGGGTTTCAGGCATGTCCTTGAACATGTTGACAGGCCCTCCTGGCTTGTTTATCACCAGCAGATTTCATAAGCATACTCTCAGCTGTAGCACCTAAATCATTTTGAAAATGTTGAAAAGCACCAGAGCAGCATCTCCAAACAAGCAGACACAGCTGGTCAGTAACTGCCCCCATTGAGGCATTTACTGAAGTCACAGGGTGAAAGGACCCAGTGCAGATGAAGCCAGACAATCCTGCTGCCCACAGGGTCTCCACCGGTATGAGGTCCTATCTTGGAGTGGGCTTTGCTCTGTTATTGGTGCAGCTTTCATATGGACAGGATCTGTACAACTTGCCTGTGAAAATCTGATTGTCAAAAAACTCCATAAAGTCACCATTTAATCCTGTTTACTGCGTATGCTTCGCCATGTGGCTTGTTACCCTGTCAAAGCATGAAATCCAGTCATGTGAAATCTGTTGTCTCTGTTTCACTTGCCTCTTTTTTTGTTTCTTTTAAGTCTGGTAGAGACATACACATGCCAGTGAAGCATACAAACTCCAGCCTTTTCCCAGAAATCTAAGTTCAGAATGCATCCTCTTCCCTGTCTGGCATCCTCCTTTTTTTTTTTTACGCTAGCTCCATGCTACCTTTATTTTTCCCAGAACAGCAGATCCTCTCTACGACTTCTCCAAGACTGCTGCTCCAAGACTGGGTTAAATACATTTCACTGCAAAACTCCTGGAAATAGAATGAGGCGATCTCAAATCATCTCACTTTAACAGTTCGCTACTTTTGCTTCTTTCCTGTTCCAGCAGAGTTGTTGCTCCTCTGCTGCTTTTTTTCAGCTATTCAGAGCTAATCTTTTTTGCAGACATTGTACTGAAGAAAGGAGAACAAAACACAAAACACTTTCATCTTCCCAGTAATCTTCTGCTGTTATCGTTCCATCAGGTAGTGAGACAACTTATCATTAGTCCATGCAGCAAGGACTAAAAAGTAAATAATATTGTAATTTCACCTCAATTTTCTCAGATCATTCATAATTTTGTTACATTGGAAGATTTTGTTTGTTTGTTTTGTTTTTATTCCTAATGAGGAATGAAGAAGTTGGAAAAAAAAAATAAATGAGAGAGCTCTGGATGACCTACCAGAATCTCAGGTCCCTACTACTGCAGTGTCTGCACAGGCTGCTTGCAAAAGAAGATAAAGGTTAAAGTGAAATCAGGCTGTTCGTGTACAAACCTGCAGGGAAAAAAAAAGCAGGCAGAATCAGTAGCTGAAGACAGCGTTGCAGAAAGCAGTGCAGCTCTGATTGCAGGCACCAATCAATAATCCTGAGAAGGAAGACTACTGCTGAAATATGTATCAATAACAACAACAAAAACCCCAGGAACTGAGGACTGTAGCAGTGACCATCAATAATAATTTGGTTTTGAGAGCACTTCTGCAGATGAATGGATAGATCAAGCTGCTCCAGTTTGGGGGAGGTTGTCAGCATTCCTCCCTAAGTATCATCATTAACGCATCATTTAAAAAAATACCCAAACGCACAAACCAGACTTCGTCTTTTCTGCCTTCCTGTTCTACAAAATGGCCTTAAATCAAAATATATATTTCAGAGTTCAGTAAGCATTTCAGTAATGGAAGATGGTGTTAGTAGAGCACTACCAGCTTCATTGGTTTTCTCTCTAGGAAAACGCTTTCATTTCATAGTAGGAAACACATTTCAGGCAAAACCCAAGTTTGGGCAGGTTTCCCATATGACATTTTACATGTCAAACACAATCTTTGGCATGAAGACTTCCAAAAAAATGGAAGGAAGAAGGTGTGTTTACAGTAGTGTTTTATGTCAGGAGTCATATGTTTTTGCAGCAAATCTCACAGAATACACTTTGGTGTCCACAGCAGAGCACACACACTCGCACTTTTAAATGAAACGAGCACTAATGGTGTTCAAGGCCCTGGACCGGACTAGAGGTGTTCCAAGGGAAAGCACCTCCTGAAACCTGTGCCTGCCTGGATGTCAGGCCTGTAAATCAAGTGTTTTGCTTGGTAGGTCTGCTCCAATTGCACCACATTACGTGCGAGCATAAACACAGCCAGAATCTAGCTGAGAAACATTTTGCCTTCCTTCAAAATCTATAATCACATTTACACAGTCTCTTTCTCTCTCCTTTACAAGAAAACATTCTGTCATACCAAATGTTCCCACACTATTGATATTTATTCGTTCTGTGAGTTTCGTTCCCTCAGGAATGGTAAAGTTGCTTCCTAATTAGAGTCTCCTCATGCCAGATGTTTTTCCTCCTTTGATTTTACGTCTCCCTCTTGTGGGAGAAGAACTGAGGTTATACAAAAGAGTGCACGATGCCATTTGAACCCGATAACCCCTTTCCACAAAGTATGATTTGAGGCATATGCAATACATACACACGTGACTGCAGAGAACAATCAGCTCAGCGTTATAGTAAAATTTTTTTTTCTTTGTTCACATTTCACCCAGGGAACTGACTGGCAGTATGGTTGCTAAAACATAACAGACCCAGTACTGCTTCATACCAGGCACCCCAGGCTTACAGTCAAGGAACAGGTAGGATATGTGGAGGAACAACCCAGCACGACTGTTCCGAACACACTGTTTCCATAACAGTCACTCCAGCCTGCACAGGCGGATCCTCAGGGGGAGTGGCACAGACCAGATGGCTTTCCATTCATATTTTCTACCGTTCTTATTACAAGGCTATCCTCTCAAGGATTTCATTTAGAGTTAGAAATGCACCAATCTTCCTGAAAAAGCTCCCAAAGAAGCAAATTTTAACATTCCTGCCAAACCCAGCCTTACTTTAGAAATTTAAGACTTTGTCAAGAAACAGGGAGAAAAAGGTGAAAGTGAGAATAACACGGTATTCAAGAGATGCTAAGAGATTTCCTTCCATCAGTGTGAACAACAGGGATGTACCTAGTTTTGACCTACTTTTGTCAGAAAATAATGAAATTCTCTCATGTACTTCACTGTAGAGAGAAGATGTGCTGGAACAAACACAGGATGAGAAGCAATAAGCCATAAGCCCAGTCCCATTATCATCACAACCAGGGTTCAAAAAGCCAATGGGGCTTGAGGTCTCACAGTCAAGCACGACAGGCACTGGGGTAAGAGAGACAACAGGTGAAATTTTCAATTCCTTGAAATCAGTAGGATTTATGCATTGATTTGATTCAAGGTGCTTTGTTCCAGCATTTTCACAGGCAATTCTCATAGATGAAAATGTGTTGTTCGCTATTTTATGACAGATCACCAACTCAACTTAGTATAGGACACTTTAAAATATTTTGTATTATAAAGTAACTGTGCTAGTATTTGAAAAAAATACTTTTTCAAGTAAATTGAGCTCACACCCACAAGAACCATAAAATGTAGTATGTGTTAAATCCTGAATATCATCGCACATCTTACATGATATATATGCCCTGTAAAGTGAATTATAAATATTTGCAGAAGTTACACATCTGCTTTAAAAATGTCAAATCTTGCTGACACCAGGAAAAACACAGGAAGAGTTACGGGAGCAGTACACTATAGATGAAAATTCTCCAATGAGTACATTTTGATTAATGCTGTTGCATTCACTAACGAATGACAGGCAAGGTCAAAAGTAATTTCAGTAGTCCTCCATACTACAACCTCCATGGCTGTATAAAGAAAGTCCATATTTTACAGGAGCACTTCCCCGAGATGAACTAAAATACTTCAGAAACAGCAATAATATACATGAAGTGGTGAAATTCAGCTAGTCAGATCTATAAAGTCATAAAAGAATAATACCTCATTTCTTATGGAAGATCAAGTTATCCTAAACATCTTCAAGTTATTATATTCATTTTTCTCTATATAGTGCCGTGTCTTACTTGTAAAGTCTTAAAAGCTAAAAGGCAATCTACAACTTTAACCCAATGAAAGAAGAGGGTCTGAGGAGACAGACTACCTGGCAAAGCTGGAATGTCAGGCAACTTAGCCTACAGAGACAAGCTTAATCAAAGCATATCTGCAAAAATGCACTACTGCTTTTTAATTGAGAACTAAGTTATAAAACTCAAAAAAACCATATATTACCTGTCCCTACCTGCCATTCAGACATGCCCTATTTGTATAAGGCTTAAGTCTGAATATTAGATAAGATGAGCAGTGAAGAGTTAACAGGTTTATCTGCATTTCACAAGGTTTTTAAAACAGCGTAAGGGCTGTTAAGTAAGGGCATAACAGTTTCTGACTACAGCCTCACCATGTCAAGCCCGAAACAGTATGGTTAAAATTTGAACTCCCTACATATTCTTCACTGTCGCACTGAAATTCACCTCAACTCATTAACAGCTGAGAATGACTTCTGTCTCACAGTCTATCACAGTGACTTTGACCCAGCCCAGCTCTTTCATAAAGGATATTACCAACTAAAAATAAAATAAGAAAAAAAAGCCTCCCTCCTCCCAGCATGAAACACAATGTTCAGCCAACAACTTTAAGCAGCTTAGAATAATGTTAAATAAGAATGCTAAAATTGGTTACTTTTCAAACATAGTCAATGCCATATGATTTAACTGGGGTTTATATCAGCTGCAACTCCTGCTTTTAATCTCAACCACTCCTATTTGCATAGCTAAATAGAAACAGACTGCTACAGGGGAGGGAAAGAGGAAATAATGCACTTTATGCATTTAATACCTGGCCATCTGGTACCTCAAAAATGTGTTCAACTTCAAAACAGCAAGGAAATAAAATGAAAGAGCCAAAGGAGGCTTTACTGCAGAAAAAATGCACTTATTCCATTCAAACAGGGCAACTGGCATCTTATGAAGACAATATATACATAAATCCAAATGGTAATAGAGAGTTCTTATATGAACAGGAATACCATAGGTAAGCAGTATCAATGGAAACTAGAATAAAGCCTCTGTCCTTCACACCCTAATTTAAATGACTTTTTTCTAATTCTTTCTTCAGTATATCACTGAAAGAGTGAGAAAAAAACCAAATACTTCAGGCATTTCACTGCACATAAAGCAGGAAAAACAAGAACTGCAGTAACATTTAGCAGCTCAGTATCCTCAACAACATTTGCTAGATGCCTTGGGAAAAACGTATAGATAATATGTGGAATTTCTCATTAGCACACTAAGCAACTGCAGTACACAAGAGAGAGGGAATCATTCTACTTTGAAGAAAGACCTTAAGACAGGTACAGATAAATGGGTTTATCTATAGAGAAAGGTGGTGAACCCACCACAGGGGGGAAAAAAAAAAAAAAAATCATATTGGAGAAAGCCAATTACTGCTTCCAGGAAACTCCTGAGCTTCTCTTAATCCCTCCCTTTTTGCCACCTGAACAACACATGGCAGGAAAAAAAAAGCACTGAGATGTGTTTGCTGTGAAGCCATAGGATCTTCTGGCAGAAGTCCATCTAAAAGAGCACATTATTTAAGGACAAGCTTTCCATCACTGCTAGATAGGTAAATGCCAATTCCCCTGTAAATAAAAAGTCTGTGTGCACAAAACCAATTTGCCCAGTGCTGATAGCGTTGCTGGAGTATGCAGCTTCGGGCACGAAAAAAAATAAAAAATAAAAAAATTATACAAGCGGAAGGCCATACATCTTCTGGAAAAACAAACATTCCCTGAAGATCATTATGTTTAGACAGCGGTTTATAGGTTTCAAATATGTTTTACCAGCTACATCAAAAATAAAGACAAGAATACTAAATGCAAAGTAGAAAATTAAAACTACCAAATGCCTGCTGGAAGCAGAATGCAGGAGGACACTGTGCTATTCGTTTACTTAAAAGCATGTGAATACAATAGAGGAAAACCTTCAGCAGCACATTCTGGCAGACAAGAAGGGCTTTTCAAGACCTGTCAAAGGAACTATGAGTACAAAAGATGGTGAAATGGCAAAGGGCATTCATTCTTCATAATAGAAGAAGGATGAAGTCAAGACGGGACTCTGGAAAGACCAATTTCACTGTGCCTAGAGATCCCGTAGGTAGACAAATTGCAAGCTCTTCAAAATAAATCACTTTGGAAGTCAAATTAGTAAGTAGGAATATAAAAATAGCAAGAGTGCAGTGGGACAAGAGTCAGAAAGATCAGAGTATAGCACATAACACAGGAACAGGTAAAAAGAACATGCTCTGGAGCCACAGAAATAGTACAAAACTAGTCAGAAATTAGATGGTTCAATCCTCCACAGTTTCTTGGTCTACGGTTGGTAAATCACCTGCAATTCCTCAGAAAATGCTTCATATGTAAGAGTAGGGAACAGTGACAAAAAAAGACCCACATACGCTTTTAAAATATCTGTAAAGATTTTTCCAATATTTAGCAGGAAAAAAGAAAAGAAAAAAAGAATAAAGCAGTAAAATCTTACAGTTGGTTCACAAAGAAAAGCTACTGTAATCATAGAACGGTTAGAGTTGGAAGGAACCTTAAAGACCATCAAGTTAGATGCATTGAGATGTAGTTACATGCAGTTACGGGCATTGCTTTAAAATTTTTAGGCAATGCATGGATTTTTCTGTTGCTTTTATTCCTCCCCCAAAAGTAAGTATACTGAAAGATAACAACTTCATATTACTCTGGAGAATTATCAATAGATGACCATGAGAAAAATATTTAAGTTATTTTGGCTTCATTTTTCATTAGAAAGAGAAATGATCAGGCAATTACCCACAACACTCCAGGGACAAGAAGAAAATGGAAGGTAGAATGAGGCAGGTGAACATTTGATCAAATTCTACATTTTAAAAATCACAGACCTGACAAAACTCATTCTTAGCACACTAGAGGAAATTTAGAACATTTAGTACTTATTTCAGAGGGCTCAGAAAATAATTATAAAATTATTAGAGTTGGAAGAGACCTTAAAGATAATTGAGTTCCAACCCCCCTACCATGGGCAGGGTACACCTCCCACTAGACCAGGTTGCTCAAAGCTCCATCCAGCCTGGCCTTGAACACCTCCAGAGATGGAGCATTCACAACTTCTCTAGGCAACCTGTTCCAGTGCCTCATCACCTTCACAGGAAAGAATTTCTTTCTAGTATCTAATCTGAACCTCTCCTCTTCCGATTTAAAACCATTACCCCTTGTCCTATCACTACACTCACTGACAAAGAGTCCCTCTCCAGCTCTCCTGTAGGCTCCTTTCAGATACTGGAAGGCTGCTATAAGGTACTCTCAAAGCCTCCTCTTCTCCAGGCTGAACAGCCCCAGCTCTCTCAGCCTGTCCTCATAGCAGAGATGCTCCATCCCTCTGATCATCTTCTTTCCCCTCCGCTGGAGCTGTTCCAACAGGTCCACATCCTTCCTATGTTGAGGACTCCAGAGCTGGACAAGGTACTCCAGATGGGGTCTCATGAGCACAGTGTAGAGGGGGAGAATCACGTCCTGCAACCTGCTGGTCACGCTTCTTTTGATGTGTCCCAGGATGCGGTTGGTTTTCTGGGCTGCCAGCACACACTGACGGCTTATGTTGAGCTTCTCATTGTTGACCCAGAAGAGGAATTGCCCAAGAAGGTTGGAAAAAGTAAACCAAAATAGCTATCTTCAGAAAGACAGAAAATTGAAGAGTTTGGGAAATGTGGACTACTCAGTTTAAAAATAAGTCCCAGAAAACCACTGAAGCAAATAAAAAGCACTAAGAAGATAGGACAGATTACATAAGTATTTTCAACATGGATTTTTAAAAAACAGACTGCTGAATCAAGATAATTTTCTCCATTACAGGATAAAACCTCTTGTGTAAAGGGAGAAGTCAGCAGATGTCTTATGTTCACCTTAACAGGGCTTTTGATACTGTCTCTCATGACATTTTCATAAGCAAGTCTAGATGAACCCTCTTTAAATTGGGTAAAAATGCTTTGAAAACCATATTTAGACCTACCAGTAGATAACTGTCAAAACGTGATGTCAAAAAAGGATGTATCAAGCAGGATTCTACAGAGGGCCTATCCTGGGTCTAGTAGTATTTATTCAGTAATTTCATTAATCATTTAGATGATGGAATGGAGTGAATGCTTATTAAATGCGACATTTGACTGCACACAACACAGGGCCTGCAGCTTCTTTCAAGCCCCCAGAGAAAAAAATTAAAATCAAAACAATCTTGACAAATTGGAAACTGGCACAAAAAAAGGACACAATTCAGCAGGGAGAAATGTGAGATACTCAGGTAGAAATAATGGTACAAGGCATAGAATGGTCAGCTTGGATGACACTTCCTAATGAGAAATTTTGGGACTATAACAGGTTATCTATATGAATGAGTATTCTCATACCCTTACAGCACATGAGTTTTATTAAAATAGCACACACCATTTCTAAGGCTCCATAGAGTCTAAATGCAAGCTCACATTCCTGTTTAAAAGAAGAGTAGATGGAATGGAAATCTGGTAGAGCTTTCTTCTCCACTGGTCCCAGCATCAGATTCCTGAAGCACCTCAGTCACATTACTAGACTGGGAGGCAACTCTCAGAATCACGGCTCACAGGAGATATTTTCTTCAGGAACAATAGAGGACTTAGACCAGCTTTTCTCACCTAGGAATCCTCTTCAGCAAAGGGGATAACTATATTCAGTTTAAGAACTCTTTCTTCTTTCCTTGAAGCTGGCCACACCACTGGGATAGGTCACATAAGTGAAGACAGCACCTTCAATTTTATTTGGAGTTCTGACAGAAAAATACAGTTACAGCAAGGTAAGGAATTTAAATAACTTAGGCTTTTGAATACGTTTACAGAGAAGCATTTATAAAATTAGGTAACTAATAATTTTCACATCAAAATCAGACCTTGTCTTTAGTGAAGAGGTAATAGGTATTATCATACTAGAGTCCCATGTTTTTGAATTCTTTTACCACAAAACGGTCATTTAAAAAAATAGTTTGTATTTGCAGAAACAAAGAAATTGCATAAGGGAATGCTGGTGCACTCTATTGTCTCAAGATCCTTAGAACAAAAGTGTCCTATAAGCCCCACATCATCACATTTATACAAGCAATGAAAGAACCCCATAAACGAGGTAAATATGAAAGTCAAAATGGGTAGGATTAAAAGTTTTTTCCAATAACAAGGCAAAATTGAACACTTCAAGTGAAGCCTGAAACTGCAGGAGACTATTGAGTTTGCACACCAGGGATGTGAACTGTACAATACTTAGTACAAGCTCTGTTTGTTTCAATTTAAGCAAACTGAAGATTTCACTCTAGATTTACTGCTGTGTTAGATTTAAGATTGTGTAGGTTCTGCCAAAATACCAGTTTGGTATAATAAAAATTATTAAGAGGCAGCTTTATCATGGCATATATTTTGTGGAGGGTAGGGTAGAAGAAAAATAGCGTCAACAGATATCTGGATTGTGTTTTCATTATGGCAATTCTTTCAGAGTAACCGAGAACTTGATATCTCATAATCAACACAACTTTATGCACAACATAATATTTGCAGAAAAGTACCCGTCCCGAAAAACTAAGTAACCACATCACGTCACCGCCTTATGAAATGGTGAAGGAACACTGAACAGTGAGAATCTTTTTCTGATTTGACATTGCTTAAGCGGAGATCTCTGATTATTTCAAGAAGTATCAAATGCCAGTTTTCAGGCCTGACATTCTCTTTGAATCTAGGCATTGGAACTGAGTTGCACTTATAGGATTAAGACTATATTAGTGTGAGAAGGAACCTATGCCTCTCTAATACCAGGCAAGCACATTTTTAACCCTTTTATTTTAATATATACATAAAACTAATCATTAGAAGTGAAAGTTCTATAAATTCACTTCATAGCAGGTTTATTTTGCCCATTAGTTTTCTGGGGTATTTGTGTTTTTTTAATGCTACTTTTTCTGTGAAATGCTGTACAAGTACATATCAGGAAACAAGTTCTCAAAATTCAGTCTGTATGGTTGATTCAGATTCTTGCTAGCCTCAGACGTCTTATCTAAGATCTACGTTCAATGGGCTTTTTTCCTAAAAAGAAATATTGTTACAAGTCCTAATGCAATGAAGTTTGTAAATTGTTTGGAAATCCTTGGGTGGAAATTAAACTGCAAGTTCTGAAGAACTATTTTATTATTTTTTTTCCATGAAAGATTTGTTTATTCCACAACACAAAAATATCAGGTTCATGTTAGGCACATAATCATATAATTATGTAAAACTACCAGTCAGGAATGAATCATCACCAAAACAAGGTCTGACAATTTATTTTCACAAGTAGATGGAGAGGGAGCTACGAGCCATCTGGATGCAGCAAATTTCAGATACTCAGCTGATAACTCAAACCAAATACAAAACATAAGTTTCCCACCTTCATAGCAGCAATGCCAACCTCAGATCAATGACAAGCACAACACAAGCATACTTCTCACAGGAAGCTTTTTAAATAAGAAGAAATGCTTCCAGTCAGTTGGTTATTCTTTTTAAAACCTGACCAAGACTCAAGAGATCAAGATTTAAATAACCTTCCATACGAGAAGCAAGTCAAAATGGATCCCGCTTGTTACAATTATCATGCTTATAAATACATTTATTTGACTTCCAGGAAATATCCCTTATCTAATTAATCTGCAGTAATATTTTTATAATTTCTGTAAAGAAGTGAATGATTCCAACTTGACGTATATGCCTGGGAAGTCTGACTTTGACCTATGGTAGACCAAGGGGAGTAGCAAAAGTGATAGAACTAGTTCTCTTCTGGCTAGTTTCCACAACCAATATTCCTTCGAGCATTCTACCTATAAAATTACAATGCACAAGATTCTTTACAAGAGCAAGGCTTTTGTGGGGAATATTTTAGTCTATTATTAAACCTTTGGGTATAAGACAAAAATAGCTTTACAAACCTGCTAAATTCCCTATTATAGCAAAATATCAAATGCAAGTCATATATCCGACTTAAAAAAGCAGCTTTTGATTATTTAATGACCATATACATACAGGAAATCTGTGTACCTTTTATAACTTCTGGCCTTTGGTGACTTTTAATCATACACACAGAGATATACATTAACCCCCATGCACAAACAGAGAGCAGTCAGAAACAAAGGCGTATGATGGATGAACCATAAGGTCATATTGATTCACTCTGCTGTAATGCAACTCATTATTAGAGATGCTGTCCATTAATTTTTCTTTTCTCTAAAAATCCTTAATTATAACATATTAGAAGTGCACGCCTGAGTGAGCACTGCTCTAATTTGAAACTGAAACAATGCTTGTGTCCCACCGTGAGCAATATTAATTAAAATCTCTCTTCTGTTTTCCCTGAACTCTTCTCCTGACATTTCCAGGTAAAGTTAAATAAAAATGTATGTCAATATGTAAAAGTTAGCTATCAGCAAATACCTCATGTAATTGAAGTACTGGATGTTCAACATCAATTTAAATGGTTTCCCTTTGGAAACTGTGTGTTTGTCCATGCAATTTCATATTATGGTCTTTATTAATAACAGTAATCATATCAGGCAGTCTCTGCACATTTGACAAGTTGATAGTATTACAAAAGATATATGCATGCTTTCTGGGATATTAAGTGTAATACCAAGTAATAACTCATTTGTGCATTTATTGATATTCCAGCTAAGGCAAACAAAATTTAAAAGTGGAAAAAAAAATAATCAAAGTTTGAAGAAAAATCAAACCATATAAATTGAGAGCTTGATATACAAGATAAAGTGAAACATACAGCGAAGAGAAGTAAGAAACAAAATAATTGTGCAAAAACTCAGTATATGAAAAAGCTTTAATATTTCTAGTTTAGGTTCATCAAGCCAAGTTAGTTGCTGTTTGATATCAGGTTGTTGAGCTAATTACTAATGAGCACAGTCTTTAGAAGAGAGCTCTTTGGGTAAAGTATGCTTCACATCCTCTGCTGTGCAACCAGCCCTTTCCTCAGGGAAGTAACTTGGTCAGCAATGTTTGCACAATTACATTTAAGGCCATTCATTCTCAAGATGAAATATGTAACAAAAAAAAGTACATTATATTTATCAGTATACAAGTATTTTTCTCAAAAAAAAACCCAACAAACAACCACCACGTACACACAAGCCTACATTTAAATTACTGCTGTTTGGTACCTGAAGAGTAGTACCCAAGGTGTCCATTCCTGACTTTCGTCAGAACTACCTCACACATGAAACGCTGGCTCTGCTGAGCCTGAGAAATGTTACCCCAACAGAAAATCTCAGCTTGCTTTGCTATGAGAATGATAGCCCAAAATGCTCTTAAAGCTCCTACTGTTGCAGCCAGGAAGCATCTAAATAGCAGTGGTCCATTAACGTTCTGATGACAACCAGATTAAGCATAGTCTGACTGTGAGATGCTAAAGTAAAGTTTTTCTAGAAATGGCCCACATCTGAGAGAATAGATCAGCTGCCATTAAAAGGTTTTCATTCCTTATTCTGGGTTTATTTATTTTAATTAGCTAAAAGAGGGAAGGATTTAGATTGGATAGCAGGAAGAATTTTTTCCCTATGAGGATGGTGAGACATGGAAACAGGTTGCCTAAAGAAGTTGTGGATGCCCCATCCCTGGAAGTGTTCAAGACCAGGCTGGATAGGGCTTTGAGCAACCTGCTGTGGTGGAAGGTGTCCCTACCCACGGCAGGGGGTTTGGAACTAGATTATCTTTAAGGTCTCTTCCAACCTGAACTATTCTATGATTCTATAAATGTAAACAGGCCAAACTGAATCAACTTCTGACTACATTTGTTCCATCAGAAGTATCGAACTCTGGAGCCCTCAGCACAGGAAAGAAATCATCTGTTGGAGCGAATCCAGAAGAGGACCACAAAAATGATCAAAGGACTGGAACACCTCTCCTCTGAAGACAGGCTGAGGGAGTTGGGGGTTGTTTGGCCTGGAGAAGAGAAGGCTCCAGGGGGACCTTACTGTGGCCTTTCAGTACCTAAAGAGGGCCTAAAGGAAAGACGGGGACAAACTTTTTAACAGGGACTATAGTGACAGGACAAGGGGTAATAACTTTAAAAGAGGGAAGATGTAGACTAGAGATGAGGAAGCAATTTTTTACACTGAGGGTGCTGAAACACTGGCCCAAGTTGCCAAGTGAGGTGGAAGTGGAAATGTCCTAGGTCAGGTAGGACAGGGCCCTGAGCAACCTCATCTAGTTGAAGATGTCACTGGAGGGGGGGAGTTGGACTAGATGATCTTTAAAGGTACCTTGCAACCCAGACTATTCTATGATTCTTACATACCACATTTGAAATAGAAATATATCAATCTATAGCAACAGCATAAATGGAAAAATGGAAATCTTATTTCTGGACTTTTATGTGGGTGGGTTTTTTTTGTTTTGTTTTTGATTATTATTTTTTTTAAACTGGAACCAATTCTATTGTCTGACAACCTATGCAGTTGTTTTTTGAATGGAGCACCCTTCTGTAGAAACCAGGTTCTTTGTAATATAACTAATCTAGTTGAAAATACAGGGGAAGGGGGTTGTCAGAAAAGATGCTCTGATCACCTTTGCCAAGAGGAATTCAACTTCTCCCAGTATAACTTAATATAACTTGGCAATACATTTTCAATTAACTTTTAAGTACATTAAGCTCATGTAAAATTTAAAGAGCAAGAAATTGAATTAATATATAAATATAGCTCAAGGTTTGAGAGACATTCCCACAGTATGTGGAAAGAGCCTATGTGTTACCTTCTATTGAGCCCATGCTTCAATTCCCTACTATATTTTAGTAAGCTACAAGATTTCCCTTATTTCTTGTGTAAAATACCTCCAAGCAGATGCAAATTTATTCCATCCAGCCACACACACTGTCTCATCAGTCCCAGCTGCAGGGTGGCACACAACCAGCTCCCAGTTCTAGTGCTGCCTAAGATGGCAACTCTCATCTCACTGCAGGTGGTTGAGCTTCCATTTATCTTCAATTAGGAGATGAACATAACCCATGAATACTTACACTCACCTTCCTAAGGATGGTCACCTGTAACCCATGAGATACAAGAGCTGGCTCAGTTTTAGTCTGATATGATTCCAGCTCTGGTGGCCTCAAGCTGGCCTTGCGCTCAAGTCCAAAATGCAAGATTGTGGTTCAGGGCCTTCAAAGCAGCAACATCCTCAGGTGGCTTGCAAGCCAAAGCACTATCAACTACAGCAAACAAAAGAGGAAATGCAAAGCCTAAAGACTCACTGGAAGTTAATATTTTTTTTTTAAAACATGATCTGGCACAGGTTTCTGAACATATCCCAGTGCAGCACCCAACCAAGTTTAATGGAACTGTTCCAATTATTACAGTGTTTAGATTTTTCTTATTGTGAAAACTATTTTTGCTTCTTTTCTCCATTTCATAGGCAAGAAACTTCCTGTGTTTATGTGGCAAAGAAGAAGGTTCTTGGTAGAAGACAACAAAATGGCAGAGTTAAGTTTTTTCCTGCTTGGACTTACCCTAGAAATCTTGCTGAACTTCTAAGGGAGTGGCCAGCAATGATTTAGACCTTCATTAATACAGTTAACTTAAGTGTTTTAAGACCACTGATGAAGGGGCACTACTAATGCACAAAGTAGCATGGGGAAAAAAAAAAAGAATAAAACTGAAACCAGAATCACACCTTAAAACACAAAGTAGATCTCATTCATTTAAACCAATAAGCACAGAACTTTGTGGAGTCTGATGTTCCATTAGTTCCTGCTGGTAAGGCAAAGGGAAATGGTTTATAAAATACCCTTTTGTGAAACACAGCGATGGTACTAGAAAAAAGTACTTTATAGACTTTGTTAAAGTGGTTAAACCCAGACACTTTCAAAATATGAAATGATTTAGGCTAGCCAGAAATACCAGCTTTCCATAAAATACTTTAGTATTTTAACAACAAATTTTCAACAAACTTGCTGACAAGTAACTGTGATTCCCACAACAGTGATGCGAGTGTATTTAGTGACAATAAAGCCGAATGGTTCTTAAAAAAATGTGCTGCTAGGTGTCTTGATTGTTGTCCTTGAATTAAGATTAAGAGAAGAGTTTTGAATCAGCTGTATGCATTCACTACCATTCAAATTGGTCTGCTGAGCAATCCCAAAATAAGGCATGGCTCTGCTCAGGAATAAATTTTAGCATGGTATGTGGAGCACAGCTCCCTGTTCCAGCATCAAATGTCCTCAGACTTTCTCACTTGAGATCAAAAACAGTCACCTGGGAACAAATGAACACTCCATCATAGAAGCACTGTGTGCTGCTACTAAAAAGAAAATATTTCCCTTTTTCTAGCTTTGCATAGTTCATAAAGAATATCACCTGATGCATTGTGTCTTTCTGCATGAGGCAGGACAGAGTAGTAGAAAAAAAAAGAAATGCATTTATGTTAAAACATCAAATGCATAGTAAAAGGTATTGATAATCTCAGCATAAAAAAGGCCCACCATCACACAGTCTAAGCCCTTCCTTAGACTTAGGGCTTAGACTCTATTTTAATATAGAAATACAATCGTGACTTGCAGCGTCCCAGCGATTCTCAAACCAAACAGTTACAGCACACTCAGAAAAAGGCACAAAACTTCTTTGTTTTTTAATCTCAGCAGGGAGGGGATCACAACATACTCCACTAGGAATAGCCACATCATCAAAATCAGAACATACATGCTCGCATAAATGCATCGGCCTGATTGACACGAAGACCACAAACACTTGCAGTTCTGCTTCCGTGTGCTACCATAAATTGTCAATACTAAGTCTCCAGGAGCCAGACTGCAATTGAAACTCTTGCCAAAGTGCTGAAAACACCAGTACAAGCCCTGTATCTTTCTCCTCTGAAAAATATGACCCCCACTCCCATTGTCCTTGATAACAAATTGCCTGTGAACAAGCCAGGAGTCCAGTGTATTAAGCGTGTTGTGAGCATTAACTGGATCAAAATACTTAAAATGAAGGTATAGTCAGTATCTTTCTAAAAAGCAGCGCTTGGCTAGTTGGAACTGTGAGAAAGTTACACTTATGCATATATATATATGAAAATATCCAGACACATATATAACCTACTGACTAGCACTTCTGCTCAGGAAATGAGAAAAATCTAAGTTCTTCTATCTGAAGAGGGTTCACTCCTGTATCTGCCATATCACAGGACAGTCCCTAGCTATTAGGTTTTAAGAGAGGCTGAGGCAACTCTCCTTTTTGCTGAAGCCACACCAGTGAATAGAAAAGCTGCAAGGAGCCAGAAAGAAAGGAAGAGGAAAAGCATGACTCTGCACCCTAATAGGATATTCAGCTGGAGAGAGTGCAATTATCATTTCCAGCTTCTGCTCCCAAGACTGTTAACACATTGTACATTAAGTAGCTTTTCAGGGAAAATTTGACATAATCTTGGGAACAGGACTCAATCACAGCATAACCACAAGGTTATCCTGTTCCCTCTTGTCCTCTTTTTCCAGCTCTGCAGATTTTGTCATCTTTTCTATACAATGGCTGTAGCAAAAGGGAAAGTCTGTCTTCACTCTGTGTGCGGTCCGTAGATTAGTAATTACTGTGCTACCCCTAGGAGTTAATAAGATCTTAGACTATACTTGTAGGTGTTCCTGCTGGTACTTTTTAAAGTGGTGGCAAGACTAATCAGCCATGGTCTGAGAAGAAAGGAAGGATGCAAGGCAACAGCTACTACTGCTAGCAAAGGTCCATCCTCCCTGCTTTCTTGTGGTATCAGACTCCTTGGACAAGGCTAGACCGTGTTTTGCTGTTGACTGACCCAACGTGACTGGAACTTGCGTTACCTAATTCAAGCAAGTTTCACAGTAGGTAGGTTTTTAATTTCACTTTCAGACAAATCAAAGGAAGGAGACAGCAGTTATCCTGGGGAGTGCTGACTTTGTACCTCCCAGTTCTTTTGATTTGCCTAGCAGTAGCAGAAACTGGCCATTATCCAAGACAGCATGGACAGGATTCACGTAGTTAAAAGTAGGTATCATGTGCAGAGCAGACCTAGTCATCCTACCCACTTCTTTTGCAGAGATGTAGTCAAGGGAACAATTTACCTCCTCTTACAGAAAAGATCTGAAGCACGTGAGATCAGTTATCACCTAATTTTATTTTCAGCTATACAGCAAACTTTGGGCAACCAGCTCAGACGAATATCCAAACTGTAAGTATCTATGGTTAAGCCTGATGAGTCCCCCTTCATGGGTTTCTGAAACAGAACTTTCTTTGGACTTCCCCCTTCAGCCTCCCACTATGCTGACATGAACATACTGATCATAATCCTGATTTGAGCCAAAGGAGAAGACAAGTCAATCCCAAAAATATACTAGGTTATTTCACAGTGCTTTGGGCAGGCATCTGATCAAACCTTATGAACTTAGAGGTTCTCTTTCCCTACTCAACTCTTGCTAATTTAAACAGTAATTTGAATTAACTATCATCATCAGAACAGTCTAAGCCCTTACACAAATTTGCAGTTCAACCATAAACTTAAATCCATATATAGTACCCAAAGGAAAGAGAGAGAGCACAGTTCACCCATTAGATCTAATGAAAAATTTCATAAGCCAATCACTAGTTTTTCAAGGGAAATTAAAATCAGATACCTACTCTGATAAGTGTCAGAGAATATGCTTTTCAAATTCAAATGTCAGATTGCACCTTGCTGATAACATCAATATTCTGGAAGAAAATTCTCTTCAGGGCCAATTTCTTGTCAAAAAGAAGTGTAATTGGATGGACCAGGCTAGGAATGACTATCATAGATAACATACATGGTAAAAGCCCTAAGAAAGCTGAAATAAACCTATAAATTATTCTGAGACAAAATTAAAGCAGAAAAGATTTATTAAGAAACCTCACTAGAATGCCTCCCAAAGCCAGGCACTAGACTGTTGGCCATGAAAGAAACGTTCCCTACAAAGCAAGCACTGAACTCAGGATTAATTTAGAAAGTGACCCAGGATCAAATTTGCTCACTCACCTTCTCCACTCAAGACATTTTAATGAAAATGCCCTCTTCCCATCCGCCCCCATTATTACACGGCACAGCTCTGCTAGTAATGGCAGAGTTCTGATAAATACAACAGCTCCTGCCCTACGAATTGGGTTGTTCACATCTGAGGTGGTGTGTTTCAATTTAAGGCCGTGCTAAAAATGTTCATGGTGGCTTGAACTCCATCACGACAAGCTGCGTCCCTGCAGTAGCATGCAGTCCTGAAACAGTGCAAAGCATTGTCTGACTCCCAAATTACACTCTAAATGTCCTTTAGTGCATTTATAGGAACCTTTCTTCCCGAATCACAGTCTGTGTGCTCCTATAGACTGACATAGCAAGTGACCCAAACTGCTCCATTACTTTACAAAAATTGAACAGCCAGAGTTCAGGCCAGAAGAGAACATTTGGCCATTTAACCAAACTGCTCATGCCTCAGCCTTCAGCTTCATTCCTCCACTCGCATCAACTACCCGGTGCTGCAGGAAAACACAATCAACTAAAAAAACATTTAAAACAAAAAAAATAACAATCAGGCTTCTTTGAAGACAAGCAACAAATAATCTACTGTCCACTTTGAGTTTTTGCCCACCAGTTCACATTAAGACTGTTTCCTTGCTTCGAAGAGGATCTAGCGTGTGATATTCACTGTGCATTAAAATACTATCACACAGTAGTCACGCAATTTCACAATATTCTTTGCGAAAATGAACAAGTTGAGTCTCATGTCCTTTACATTTTCTCAAACCTAGAATTATTTAGCTACTTTCCTCTGTCTTCATTCCAATTTTTGACAATAATTATGAACATTGACAGTTTTATGCAACATTCTCATAGCAGCCTTACCATTAGACTTGCTAAGTTAAGTCAAAGCCAACCCTCCACATCCCCAAGTTACTCTTCATTCTCCTATCATGAATTCTATTAACCTTTTTTGCCATGATATCAGAGTAAAAACCTGTATCAAGTTGTTTTCCAGCCATACCCATTACTGAGGAACTGCTTGGGAGACCGTATTCCCATTTTACAAAGCATACATTTTCCCCTTCAGGAAGTACATCTTTACATTAGGCTTCACCAAAACCAGTTTTGCTTGAAAGTAGAAAAGCAGCCATGCTCCCCATCAAAAGCTATTTTGCCCACTCCTTGGGTCATTCACAATCATTTAAGAAAGAAATTATATTTATTTTTTTTCTCGCTGTTTGTAGAACTGAACAAATCGGAACATTGCTTTAAAATCCAGTTTGTGACTAGTTTGACATTGTCCAACTCTGGCTGAGAACAAGGCCAAACCAACCAAGCCATACTCCTACTGCCTTTGCCAGCTCTACTTCAAAATCTTTTGGTTATTTACCATTATTAAAAAAAAAAAAAAAAAGATGTACATAGCCTTCTGTTAAATGAACCTATACCATGGCTAAACTTTTTTCCAGTAATCATACCATGGCCTTAAATGTCTTAAGGAGTTCTTATTCCCTTAATGACAGCAGTGACGTTAGAGATGAAGTGGTTTTTTCCCTTCACAAGAGATCTTGGAAGGCAGGAGAAAGCACAGAGAATTAAAGGATAATTGCATTCTGCACTAGAAAAATATGCTTAACTTTGCTGATCTAAGTAATTATTTTATTTTAAACTAATTTAATTAACATTTAATTATACTGAAGAGGAAGAAATTAAGAAAAAAAATCAAAAAATCTATATAGATATGCATTCTATTTTTAAAAACTTTATATTCACATGAATGTGTTCAGTACCCTGGATATTAAATTATTACTGTTTAGTTTCATTTATACTTTCTGCATCCTCACAGTCCCCATCTGTCTCCTTTTGTTTTTTATGTCCATTGGAAATGGACGTTCCAGATGATCAACTGGGCAAGGAAGCTCATTTCTTTTCTGCTTGTCTTGCATGTACTACATGACTGGAGCCCCTTGCTGCTGCTGCAGTGATACAAATACCAAAACCACGAGTGGGTATGATGGGCAAAATATGTTGATTATTCATACACATAAACATATACCATACCTGAAAATTGTCACATTGACAATTGCCTACTATTGAATTAAAATAAATAAATTGAAGTACAGCTTTTGCTCATTACAATCTGTTACAATTACAGATCTAGTTAGCTTCCTAATTTGCTTTCTGAGAACTTAAACTAATGCTTAACTTTAATTTAGGTGCCAATTCCATTGCAGATGTTCAATGTGCTGCTTAGTTAACGGATTTGCAATTACATTCTGTAGATTTCTTCTTAACCATCAGCTCTATTATCAATAAAGCAGAACTAAGCTCTGGCTCAGTATCACCCCTGCCCTCTTGAGTTATGCATTAACTTGAGCTTTTTGCTATATGTTGGG